>WNWK01006568.1:0-104315 GCA_009830355.1 Cherax destructor
CTACTGGGTCGGGGATGTGAGTGGGGAAAACAAAGTTCTGCAAACTCACTCCCCCTTCCTCTCTCTCTTTTCTCTCTCTTTTCTCTCTCTCTCTCTCTCTCTCTCTCTCTCTTTTTTTTTTCCCCCTCTCTCTCTTTACACAGGATTTTACAAGGTTAGGCTAAGGTTCCTAACTTTATAAGTTAAGATCTGTTACCTATATCAGCTCCTTTGAAAGCCTTTTTATTGTTATGAGACAAATATAGGGAACAGGATGAAGTTGGAGCCATCTGTGAGTATTATATATACTGATGTTATAAATGAGTTTTACATATACCTGGAGTTTACCTGGAGAGAATTCCGGGGGTCAACGCCTCCGCGGCCCGGTCTGTGACCAGGCCTCATGTTGGACGATGATCAACCAGGCTGTTACTGCTGGCCGCACGCAGTCCAACGTACGAACCACAGCCCGGCTGATCAGGTACCGACTTAGGTGCCTGTCCAGTGCCTGCTTGAAGACAGCCAGGGTTTGTTGGTAATCCCCTGATGTATGCTGGGAGGCAGTTGAACAATCTTGGGCCCCTGACACTTATTGTGTTGTCCTCAACGTGCTAGTGGCACCCCTGCTCTTCATTGGGGGATGTTACATCGCCTGCCGAGTCTTTTGCTTTCGTGGGGAGTGACACTCGTGTGCAAGTTTGTAATTGCCATCTAGTATTTGATTTCCATTTGTCTTTGCTTACCTGTATATTTATGGGAAATGTATGGAGCAAAATTTTAACACGCCGCCGTCTCCCACCGAGATAGAGTGACCCAAAAAGAAGAAGCACTTCATCATCATTCACTCTATCACTCTTTTTTGTCAGAGGTCCCAGATACTACAGTTGGGATGTTCCTCCAAACTGTCAATATCCCCACCCTTTTTTTTAGAATACAGGCGTTGAATTTCCCCACCCCAGGACTCTGACTCCGCAACCTATTTCCTTGAATCCTTCAAAAATGTTACCGTGCTCGCACTTTAACAGCCACGAGTCTCAAAAGCTTTTTGCCTCCACTCACTCTAACATATTAACTCATGCGCTGGATGTCCAACCTTCCTAGGGTGACTCCTGCCTCTCCTGCAGTTTCCTCATGAAGACTTCTATACGTTCCAACTATAACCCCTGTGCTTTGCGCTTCATTTGATAATAATAATAATAATAATAATAATAATAATAATAAAAATTAATAATAATAATAATAATAATAATAATAATAATAATAATAATAATAATAATAATAATAATAATAATAATAATATACGTTCCAGCATTACACATTTTTTTATGTATCTGCTGGTAGTTGAATGTAGATGTGAATGTTAATACAGTTTTCTCTTATTGTGCCAATGGTGCCCCTGCTTTTCACTGGGTTTATTTAACTTATGGTAAGAGCAATTTCTGTAGCTTTGCTACAGGATTTACAGTAGGAATAATGACACAATAATGTTATTTCCATTTATTTTCTCTCAATCTACAGTATACGGCAAAAGTGACGTAATAGATGAAGAATTAGAGTAACACTTATGTGTAGTATTGTACTGTGACTCACAGTGTTCTATGGTTGTGTGTCCCCCAGATTACCTCTCTATGTCCTCCCAAAACTTATCTTAACCTGTGTGTCATTTAGATAGAAACATATCTGCCTTGTATCTTTTGTGAAAACAGAGTTAGAAATAACATTGTTGCAGTTTTGGTGTACATTTCCTTTATGTTAATTCTAAATAATTACGGATTTATTCTATATCATGTTCACATGGCTTCTCTGAACAATGTTGCTTTGTTAGTGTGAGCGTTGAACTTTAGAACCAGTTGGTCCGGGGTTCAGTCGCGGGAAGCCACGGTAGTGGAAGTGGAGGTGGAACCCAGGGCTGATCCTCCAGTGGGTGCTGCATCCTGGGATTGCACCATCTGGCAGACTATATGAAGATAGCAGGGCAACCACCAACACCACCAGCACACTTACCTAACAAACAGGAAAAAACATATTAGTGTAAATGGTTTAGTTAGACCAGTGCTGAAGCATAGAAAATTTCAAGTGATGCTGTAAGATCCAGATGTGGCTTACAAGAATACATTTGCCCTGTGGCCGGTAGCTAAAGCCTGCTTACACGGTGAGGGCTTTGATTCCAAGGGTGAAACATTGGGCGTTTTTTTACACCGGTTGTCTATGTTCACCCATCAGTAAAATGGGACCCGGGGAGTGACTGGGTGGGCGCATCCTGGGACAAAACTACCTAATTTGCCCGAAATGCCCAGCAAACAAGGGCTTTTATATAGTAGTAGTTTAACAATTGCAAAAGCCGAAATTATTTACAAACATTGTTCTACGTCCACAGCAGCACTCGAATGTTTGTAAAAATTTCTCCTGTTTGCGAATTGTTAACATTCCAAATCTCTTTTCGTTGTCCACTGCATTGGCAGGAATCGTCTGGCTCCGGCTGGGCGCCCAAATTATCGCGGGTCTGGCTCCGTGGTAAAGCACTGGTTACCTGTACAGAGTTTGCAGGTTCGAGTCCGCTGTGACGGAGGACAATGTTTGTTTTAGTAGTATGTCATTGATGCCAGCTAGGACGTATACCTTGTACATGTGTTGTAGAAATAAAGATATTATTATTATTATTATTATTATTATTATTATTATTATTATTATTATTATTATTATTATTATTATTATTATTATTATTATTATTATTATTTTTTATTATTATTATTCTATAGGTAACGAGTTAAATTGGTTAGCAGCCAGAAACATGAGCGAATGTCATTAATAATACAATAGTATATTGAATGAACAACTATGGTAAGAAGTGAGTGAATGCTTTTAAGTCAAGTGCTGTATTGTGGATGAATGTATCAGCTAGAAAGGTAACAGTACATAGATGGCCGGCAAATGTTTTTTTTTAGTTTGATATCTTTATTATGCACCCCCATACCCATCCTGTGGGCGGTAGTCAAAAGATTACAGAGGTACATAATGGGCAGGGGCTGGACCCGTTTGATAGCTGAGAAGTTACAAAGGTAATGAACTCAGATGGTCACAATATGACAAGTTACAAAGGTATTTGCAGATTACAGAGGTATATATAGGGTCCAGAGACTGGGCCCCAACGTTTTGATATGGGAAAAAGGTACAATGGTAATTAATTCACTAGTTACAAGGTAATGAATCATGTGGTAAATTTATTTACGTCTGTACATGGTTGCACTCATGAACAAATTATAAAGCAATGAGCAATCTATTAGTCTACACCCGGCCACAACTGTAAGAGTTATTGGTGCAAATTTTAATTGTTGGGTCACACACAAAACATATACAAAACTTACAGCCCCGGTGGCCTAGTGGGTAAAGCCTTGCTTCACGCACGGAGGGCCGGCTAATTCGTGGGGCAGAAACATTTCGAAGTGTTTCCTTACATACACATACACACACACATATATACAACAGGCCTAGTGTCTAATTGACATGTGCCTAGGACAAAATGGTAACTAACACATACATATATACACACACATGCACACACATACATATATATACATACACATACACACATGTACATACACACACACACAGTGTCAATGCTTTATTTACAGGGAGCAAAGTCAGGGTATTTTTCCAGAATGGTCTGTAATATACCACTGTGGATAAAATACTTTGACATATCTTAAATTTCTGAGTGAGTTGTCTCTGAATTCATTAATTTTATCGCACTCCAGTACATAATGACGCAGGGTGTGACAATAATCCAACTGGCAAAGTTTACATTTTGTTTGGTCTACATCTGGTGGTGGTGATTTAACCTGCCAAAGATACTTGTAACCCAGCCGGAGGCAAATGTGCAGTGGGGTTTGGCCAAAATAATAACGTCGGTTGGAAAGGCAGCCAGCCGTTGCCTTCCAACCTCAAGAAAAATTGTAGATGAATGGTTCAGAGAACCGACAAGTTATAAATTAGACACATATGCAACACTTGGGTATCTTTATTGAGGAAACGTTTCGCCACACAGTGGCTTCATCAGTCCAATACAAAGCAGAAAGGTGTAAAGTGAGGAGGAGTTTGAGGTAATCAGTCCCTCGGCCTGGAGTCGATGTGTTCAGTCCATCAATCTTGTAGAATACAGTACAGGCCGTAGAGGTGGCTTATATACTGTAGTCAGGTGAGGTGAAGCAGGAGGAGGCGTTGTCAGTGGTACCATCCACTATGACAACTTTACACCTTTCTACTTTGTATTGACTGATGAAGCCACTGTGTGGCGAAACGTTTCCTCAATAAAGATACCCAAGTGTTGCATATGTGTCTAATTTATATCAAGATAAATTGGTGAGGCCTGCGAGCACTTGCCACCACACCCGTACTGTTCCACAGCTTCATAGTAGAGATGTCGTACCCGTCAGTGGAGACACAGTATTCAATTTCGTCGTGTTCGCCCTCCAGCGCACTAACTAACTAACTAACTAAACTAACTAACTAACTAACTAACTAACTAACTAACTAACTAACTAACTAACTAACTAACTAACTAACTAACTAACTAACTAACTAACTAGCTAACTAACTAGCTAACTCTCACCTTGTTGAAACTCCCACTTTTGTATCAGACTTTGACTTTTCAGCAGAAACAAACTTATTGTACCAACTATGATTTTGATTTTCCTTGCTCTCTCTTCCTTAACCCCTACCCCAACAAACCCCTACCCTGACTACCCCTACCCCTAACCCCTACTACCCCTACCCTTGCATACACCTCCCCTCACTCCTTCACCTTTGCACAGTCTTTAACACATCAATACCTACAGTGCTGTATGACCCTTTGGGTTTAGCACTTAATTTGATTACGTATATTATTACAAGGTATTCGAAGGCTACTTTAAGATGTTACCTAAAAATATTTTTCTTTGTTTTCTCTTCTACTTTTCGAATTAATTTGCTTACAACTCGAGAACACCACATCCAATCGGTTTGAAATTTTCAGCACTTTGTGTCTGGTAACGAGGACCAAATTCTAGGAGTGTTGGTATATTCAGGTGCACTGAATATACCAAGTGAGCACTGAATATACCAAGGAACACTGAATATACCAAGTGAACACTTGAATATACCAAGTGAACACTGAATATACCAAAGTGAACACTGAGTATACCAAAAACACTAAATATAGCAAGTGAACACAGAATATACCAAGTGAACACTGAATATACCAAGTGAACACTGAATATACCAAGTGAACACTGAAAATACCAAGGAACACTGAATATACCAAGTGAACACTGAATATACCAAATGGACACTGAATATACCAAGTGAACACTGAATATACCAAGTGAACACAGAATATCCAAGTGAACACTAAATATAGCAAGTGAACACTGAATATACCAAGTGAACACTGAATATATCAAGTGAACACTGAATATACCAAGTGAACACTGAATATACCAAGTGAACATTGAATATACCAAATGGACACTGAATATAACAAGTGAACACTGAATATACCAAGTGAACATTGAATATACCAATTGAACACTGAATATACCAAGTGAACATTGAATATACCAATTGAACACTGAATATACCAAGTGAACATTGAATATACCAATAGAACACTGAATATACCAAGTGAACACTGAATATACCAAGTGAACACTGAATATAGCAAGTGAACACTGAATATACCAAGTGAACACTGAATATACCAAGTGAACACTGAATATAGCAAGTGAACACTGAATATACCAATTGAACAAAGAATATACCAAGTGAACATTGAATATACCAATTGAACACTGAATATATCAAGTGAACATTGAATATACCAATTGAACACTGAATATACTCACGTGAACACTGAATATACCAAGTGAACACTTAATATAGCAAGTGAACACTGAATATACCAAGTGAACACTGAATATACCAAGTGAACACTGAATATACCAAGTGAACACTGAATATACCAAGTGAACACTGAATATACCAAGTGAACACTGAATATACCAAGTGAACACTGAATATACCAAGTGAACACTGAATATACCAAGTGAACACTAAATATACCAAGTGAACACTGAATATACCAATTGAACACTAAATATACCAAGTGAACATTGAATATACCAATAGAACACTGAATATACCAAGTGAACACTGACTATAGCAAGTGAACACTGAATATAGCAAGTGAACACTGAATATACCAAGTGAACACTGAATATACCAAGTGAACACTGAATATAGCAAGTGAACACTGAATATACCAAGTGAACACTGAATATACCAAGTGAACACTGAATATAGCAAGTGAACACTGAATATAGCAAGTGAACACTGAATATACCAATTGAACACAGAATATACCAAGTGAACATTGAATATACCAATTGAACACTGAATATACCAAGTGAACATTGAATATACCAATTGAACACTGAATATACCAAGTGAACATTGAATATACCAATAGAACACTGAATATACCAAGTGAACACTGACTATAGCAAGTGAACACTGAATATAGCAAGTGAACACTGAATATACCAAGTGAACACTGAATATACCAAGTGAACACTGAATATAGCAAGTGAACACTGAATATAGCAAGTGAACACTGAATATACCAATTGAACACAGAATATACCAAGTGAACATTGAATATACCAATTGAACACTGAATATACCAAGTGAACATTGAATATACCAATTGAACACTGAATATACCACGTGAACACTGAATATACCAAGTGAACACTGAATATAGCAAGTGAACACTGAATATACGAAGTGAACACTGAATATACCAAGTGAACACTGAATATACCAAGTGAACACTGAATATACCAAGTGAACACTGAATATACCAAGTGAACACTGAATATACGAAGTGAACACTGAATATACCAAGTGAACACTGAATATACCAAGTGAACACTGAATATACCAAGTGAACACTAAATATACCAAGTGAACACTGAATATACCAAGTGAACACTAAATATACCAAGTGAACACTGAATATACCAAGTGAACACTGAATATAGCAAGTGAACACTGAATATACCAAGTGAACACTGAATATACCAAGTGAACACTGAATATACCAAGTGAACACTGAATATACCAAGTGAACACTGAATATACCAAGTGAACACTGAATATACCAAGTGAACACTGAATATACCAAGTAAACACTGAATATACCAAGTGAACACTGAATATACCAAGTGAACACTGAATATACCAAGTGAACACTGAATATCCAAGTGAACACTGAATATACCAAGTGAACACTGAATATCCAAGTGAACACTGAATATACCAAGTGAACACTGAATATACCAAGTGAACACTGAATATACCAAGTGAACACTGAATATACCAAGTGAACACTGAATATAAGAACATAAGAACATAAGAATGGAGGAACACTGCAGAAGGCCTTCTGGCCCATACAAGGCAGTCCTTATCAAAACCACCACTACCTAAGAATTTACTCCTGTACTGCGACACTAATCAAACCCAGCCCCTCCCACTCATATATTTGTCCAATCTCTTTTTAAAGCCACCCAAGGTCCTAGCCTCTATCACCCTACTCGGAAGATTGTTCCACGCATCTACAACTCTGTTCGAAAACCAGTACTTGCCTATGTCCTTTCTAAATCTAAATTTATCCAATTTAAATCCGTTATTTCTCGTTCTTACTTGGTTCGATATCCTCAGTATTTTATTAATATCTCCTTTGTTTATGCCCATCATCCACTTGTACACCTCGATGATATCTCCCTCATTCTACGTCTTTCCAGAGAGTGGAGATTCAATGCTCTAAGTCTATCTTCATACGGGAGATTTCTTATACTGTAAATCATTTTAGTCATTCTTCTTTGTATGTTCTCCAATGAATCTATATCCATCCTGTAGTAAGGAGACCAAAACTGAGCTGCATAATCCAAATGAGGTCTCACTAGTGATGTATAGAGCTGCAAAATAACTTTTGGACTTCTGTTGCTTATACTTCTTAGAAATAAATCCTAGTATTCTGTTAGCCTTATTGCGCACACTTAGGCACTGTTGTCTTGGCTTTAGATTTCTGCTTACCATGACTCCCAAGTCTTTTCACATTCTGTATGATCAAGCTCAACTTCACCTAGTTTATAAATTCGAGGATATTTTCATTACCAACGACTAGCACCTTACACTTGTCCACATTGAACTTCATCTGCCCCTTTTCAGACCATGACATTAATTTATCCAAATCCTCCTGGAGTTCACTGTTATCCTCCTCAGAATGAATTATGCGGCCTATTTTTGTATCATCAGCAAATTTACTCATGTCACTTGCAATTCCTTCATCAAGGTCATTAATGTAAATTATGAACAACAATGGGCCCAAAACTGATCCTTGTGGAACGCCACTAGTGACAAATCCCCATTCAGATTTGACCCCATTAATGGAAACTCTCTGCTTTCTATTGGTAAGCCATGCCTCTATCCATGCTAGAACTTTACCTCCTATACCATGAGCTGCCACCTTTCTTAAGAGTCTCTTGTGAGGTACTCTATCGAAGGCCTTACTGAAATCCAAGTAAACTATATCATATTCTTTATCACTGTCTACTGCCTCAAATGTTTTATTGAAAACGTCAGTAAATTTGTCAGGCAGGAACGACCTCTGTAAACCCATGCTGAGATTCATTAATCAAATTATGTTCTTCAAGGTGACTTCTGATAATATCAGCTATAATTGATTCTAATAATTTGCCTACTATAGACGTGAGGCTTATTGGACGGTAATTTGATGGAATGGACTTATCCCTGATTTGAATATAGGAACTACATTAGCTATCTTCCACATCTCTGGCACAACACCAGTTAGGATGGACGTATTAAACACATTCGTTAATGGCTGACTAAGTTCCATTTTGCATTCTTTAAGTACCCTGGAAAACAACTCGTCGGGTCCCGGGGACTTATTTTGCTTCAGTTTATCTATCTGTTTGATAACCATATCCCTCGTGACAGTAATATTAGTTAATTTCAATTCTTCAGGAACTGAATAATTGTTAATTTCTGGAATCTCATTTACGTCTTCTAGTGTAAAGACTGACAAAAAATAGTCATTAAATAGAGAACACATTTCCAGTTCGTTATCCGTCAGCTGTCCATTCCCAATTTTCAGAGGTCCTACCTTTTCCCTCACCTTCGTCCTGTACACTTGAAAGAACCCTTTTGGATTAGTCTTTGATTCATTAGCAACCTTAATCTCATAGTCACGTTTAGCCTTTCTAATCCCCTTTTTTACTTCTCTTTTCAACTGAACATATTGGTCAATAAGGTTAACATCTCCTCTTTTGATGCGCCTATAAATTCCTCTTTTCTCCCTAATAAATGTTTTAGCCTCCTGTTAATCCATTTGGGATCGTTATTATTTGACCTAAATTCTCTCTGGGGAATAAACATACTCTGTGCACGTTGTACATTATTAAGAAAAAAATCATAAACGCAGATCCCATCGTAATCGTTAGCTAGATTACCCCAGTCGAGATTAGACAGGTGTTCCCTAAGTCCAATATAATCGGCAGAACGAAAATCAGGAACTTTTACCGTATTATCCCTATTCTCGTACTCCCATGTAATATTAAAAGTAATGGATTTGTGATCACTAGCTCCAAGCTCTTCAGTGATCTCCAGATTATTTACAAGAGTTTCTTTATTTGACAAGACTAGGTCGAGCAAATTATTACCTCTGGTAGGCTCCGTCACACACTGCTTCAGAAAACAGTCCTGAACTACTTCCATAAAGTCACTGGACTCCAGATTACCGGTCAAAGAAGTCCAGTCAATTTGACTAAAGTTAAAATCCCTACTATCACTACGTTATTGTGCCTAGAAGCCCTAACAATTTCGTCCCAAAGAAGTCTCCCTCTATCGTGATCCAAGCCTGGAGGTCGGTATATTACACCTAGAATCAGTTTTTCTTGACCTTCTAGAAACTCTACCCAAACAGATTCTGTTAATGATCCATCTAATTTTATGCCTGTTTTTATGCAGCAATTTATATTTTCTCGTACATACAATGCAACTCCACCCTGAATATACCAAGTGAACACATTCCCAGCGTCCAGGAATAACTTGGATAACTTTTATAATGTTGAGTGGCAAAACTTCAGAATTAAAAACAAAAGAAATAAGATGCCAAAATATAACAATTGTGAATAAATAAATTCATCAGTGTAGATTTGATCATCTTATGTCCAATATAGTGTGACTTTCTGGTTATCATTATATCACGTTAGTTCAATTTCAATTAACCTCTTCTGTGCGACTTCAATATTTAATGTTTGATGTGTCGTACGGCCAGGATAGTAAGATGCGTCGTACGGCCAGGATAGTAAGATGCGTCGTACGGCCAGGATAGTAAGATGCGTCGTACGGCCAGGATAGTAAGATGCGTCGTACGGCCAGGATAGTAAGATGCGTCGTACGGCCAGGATAGTAAGATGCGTCGTACGGCCAGGATAGTAAGATGCGTCGTACGGCCAGGATAGTAAGATGCGTCGTACGGCCAGGATAGTAAGATGCGTCGTACGGCCAGGATAGTAAGATGCGTCGTACGGCCAGGATAGTAAGATGCGTCGTACGGCCAGGATAGTAAGATGCGTCGTACGGCCAGGATAGTAAGATGCGTCGTACGGCCAGGATAGTAAGATGCGTCGTACGGCCAGGATAGTAAGATGCGTCGTACGGCCAGGATAGTAACTATTAAGCGTCGTTGTCGTGCAGCCAAATTTGTTGAATTAGTAAAATTTGAAAAACATAATGGAATTCGTGCCATAACTAGACAATGACTAAGCTGATCGGCTTCAAATTTTTACCACTGGTGTGGTTTCTTGAAAACAAGGTTCACACTGCCAATAGGTGCCATAATCCTCTGCCAGTTTTATTGAATAAATAGGGTTTAGAGCTTAGTTATGATACTACTATTACTACTAATAATAATAATATTGAATAAATAATGGTATTTTTTACTCAACTAACGACTGCTTCTTTTGATTGCAAAATATTGACGCTACAGTCTATAATAAGAATAATAACCCACAAGTGAAGAATTAGACACATGTGCAACATCTGGGTATCTTTATTTGTAGACGTTTCGCCAACCAGTGAGTTTATCAGTACAATACAAGGACATAATATGAAGAAATATATACAGAATATGAGGTAATCAGTGCCTCAGCCTTGGAGTTGGTAGAGAGCACCGTAGTCATGAAGCTTGGCGCTATATAAGCGCCAAGCTTCATGACTACGGTGCTTCCAGACTGACACAACATTCGCTCTGTTGACTGTCCTGAACGCTCACAGCAGTGCTGACTCTTATCATCAGTCTCCCTACGATCCCCGTTGGGGAGGGAACCTCTACCTTCGTCTTTCATCATCTTGGACCAAGATGGAGTATTCAAACCGGGTCAAGATAAAACCCTCCAGTGGGACGGTGAATGACTCGACGAAACTTGCTCTTGCAACTGCCGTTAGGGAAGGCTTGCAATGTCAAGATCAACACCATTATGACACTCAAAGAAGCCTTCGTTGTAGTGTGCGACCACGACGTCGACGCAGAAAAACTACTTACCTCATCTGCCATGACCATTCTCTCAGACCGAGGCTTTCAAGTCAAGTCATCTCCTGCCCTACGGGCCGAGAGGATCGTCTTCTTGAAAAGGCTCGACAAGTTGATCACCTCGCAACCTCTAGATGACCTAAAGGCCTCTATAGAAGACTAAAATCCCTGGGCAACAGTTGAACATATCTTCAAGATTCCTACTGCCTCATCTATGTTGAAAATCACTTTCTCGGATGTGACAATGAATGCCCAAGATATGGCTGAAGGTCTGGCCATTTACTACAACTTTAATAACTCCTCTCATATTGAAGCTGAACGATATCATCATATCACTCAATGCTGGAGTTGCTACTCATCTACAATCCACTAAAGACTGCCTCATAAAAAATAAAAAGTTCTGCACTAACTGCGGGTCTGAGGGTCATGACCTGCACTACTACTACTCCACCAGTGTCTCAGTTGCAAAAATGACCATCATACTCTTACTGCAAAGTGTCTCACACGTCTCGAAATTCTGAAGAAAACCCAGGAAGCATAACAGAAGAAGTCACCTTCCAAGTCGCCTACTTATGCAGCCATCACCAAACTCCAGGACGACACCACAAAACTTCTTAAAGCTACTCAATCCTCCATCATTAACACCACTCAACCGGCTTGTGAGCCAACGAAAATCTTTTACTGTATGCTGTATGCACTCATGCATAATATGACGATACCGGGCTCCTTTAACACTGTTATCAACGAACTCTTCGAAATGAATAACATGCCCAAGTTCACTTTCCCTGACTCTCCACCATCTACCAAGATTATCAAGTTTACCAAAGATTTAGTCAATGTCACAACACCAGCAAGCCACGTCCAAGCAGCCCCGTCACCTCCACCACTATCAACTACGTGTGACGTGACTCCACCTCCCACCAATGAGATGCCACCATTGCCTTCACTCATCACAGGAATTAACCAATCAGCACCCTCCATGCCACCAGAAGCATTTTCTGCCTCCTCAAGAACTATGGACCAATCAGAGACCTCGCCCAAAACGCCCCAAGCACCAACCAAGAAAGCCAAGAAAGCAAAAACTACACCAACTACAAGATCTTATAAACCTGTGATATATTAAAGGAAGCTGAACACGCTACTCACATCCCCTGGCCCGGCATTACCTTCTATACAACAGCATGTCAAGATCAAGAAATGTTTTTACCCGAACTGCACACGCAACTTGCGGACAACACAGTCAAGTATACCTGTCGCCCAGACACCACCTGCTCACTACCACAACTCCTGGACATCATGCAAAAAGGAACAAAAGACGATACAGTTCATTACAGGAAGACTAAACTTAGCCTCATCCCTGTGTCAAGGTTCAACGCTCTCGTAAACGGTTCCAGGACCGACAACTTGGAGGTTGTGAAACATCGTCGCAACTCCAAATAAACTCTCGCCTCTCACCCGCCCAATTGACCAATCGCCATGAAGCAGCTCCCCTTCTCCGTCTCCACCATCTCACCTTCCTGCCGACCGCCAGCCACCAATCACCATCAAGACTGAGTTGAACGATCAGATCACATCGTATCCCTGGGATCCCCGTTGGGGAGGGGAACTTTTACTTCTACATTCGGCGGCATCTTCTACGATGCACTTCTCAAACCGAGTGAAGATCAAACCAGCAAGCGGGACAGCTGCCGTCAGTCGCATTCTGCAAGTCAAGTGCAATGCGATTCTGTCGTTCAAAGAGGACATCGAGGCTGAGAAACTCATCACCACCACTGCTACTACCACGCTTCACCAGTGAGGATTTCAAGTCATGACTTCCCCAGCTTTGAGGGCCAAGAGAACTGTGTTCCTCAAGCGACTGGATAAGCTCATCACTACCCAGGCTACTGAAGAAATCAAATCATCCATTGAAGACCAGAACCCTTGGGCCACGGTGGAATATATTACTAAAATACCCAACCCTTCCTCTATGCTGAAGGTCACATTCTCTGATGTTAACATGGCAGCCAGAGCTCTCGCTGAGGGACCGGCTATTCACTATTTTCATATCAACACAACCTACATTGAAGCAGAGAGATTCAAGCACATCACACAGTGTTACAAGTGTTACTCCTACTTGCACACCACTAAGGATAAGAAGTTCTGGAAAAATAAACACATAAGCAGTATAATGTGATCCTTTATTGACAACGTTTCGCCCACGCAGTGGGCTTTATCGAGTCACAAACAGATCTACCTGGATAAGAGATACATGAGTATTTATAGGATTTAGTCAGGTGGAGAAAGCTGCATGTGACAGTCTTCAAAGTAGTGTGATAGAGTCTAAAACCTTGGGTAGTTTTAAAAAGAGATTGGACAAGTATATGGGTAGACCTTCTTCAGTGTTCCATTCTTAAGTTCTTATGTGGGATAGCGATGAAGTTTCTTGGCAATAGGTTCAGCTATGTTGTAGAAGCCGTTGTTCTGGTTGAAGTTGTTGGATATACAGATAAGTGATGATTCCAGAATTCTTCGGTATTGAGTGTTGTCTTCTCTGGCGATGAGTCTTGCGTTTCTGTAGTTGATTAAATGGTTGTGTGAATTTCGGTGTTGAACACAGGCATTCCTTGGATCGTCAGATCTGCCTGCGTACTGGTGTTCTGAAATACGTGTTTGGAGGTCTCTGGATGTTTCGCCGACGTATAATTTGCTGTAGTCATTACTAGGGATTGTGGAAAAATAAACACGTCGGTATTTTATACCATTTATTTCCACTAGGGATTGTGTATACCCCTGCATCTCCACCAATTCCTGCTGGCGACTCCACCAAAATTCTTTACTGCATTATGTACGCCCATGTGCACAATGCAGTTGCACTTGGCTCATTCAATACCACCATCAATGAACTCTTCAGGCTCAACAACATGCCCAGCTTTACATTCCCTGATTCTTCACCTTCGTCTGACATCATGAAATCCACCGCAAATATTGTCAATGTCTCCATTGCTCCACCACCACCACCACCACCACCACCACCGCGTCCTTCCACCACTGAGATAGACCAATCAGAGACCGACGAGACGCTGATGAATCCCACCAATGAGAGACCACCAACACCACCCTCCACCACCACCGCAATGAAAAAAATCAGCGGCCCCGTCTGACCCACCTCAGCTACCACCGGCCCAGCCACTTTACCAACCTCTGCCACCAGCCAAGAGAGCTAAAATTCTATTAAACCTTAATATTGAAAAATTCCTGAAAAACCTTGCATACCCTCGTACCACTGCTACTACTGCCAGCCCTCCTGTGGCTGCCTCAGCTCCTGATAATGAGCCTCTATTCATCAATACGCCTGGTATCTGGTTCTATACCACTGATCAACACAGGGACACAATGCTTGCCCAAGAACTCCACCATCGACTCCAGGATGGAACTGTTAAGTTCACCTGCGACTCCAAGCATATATACATCCTCGAACAAGCACTCCAACGCATCTCCCAACATTTACCAGACACCACAATCCCGTTTGCAGTTGACTACCTCTCAAAGAGAAAGTTCAGATCTCTTCAAAACGTTTCAGTCGAATAGCAAGCTTCCCATCGACCAATCACTGTTAAGCTGAGTTCCCTAGCACTTTGCTATTGCCTAAAGCTGGGGTGTGGCTCCAATCGACCCTATAATAGCTGCTTTCTCAGCCCTTCCTGACTGTCTGCTGTTGTGCAGCCCCATCAAGTCGTCCTCGCATCGTCAGCTGCTCACCGCTGGCGTGACCCTCAAGGCACTCCCATTCCTGGAAGCCAAGGTCGGGTCGCCATCTGGAGAAGACCCGGGCTGGCAGTACCGGCGAACCTCATACAACACAATACAAGACTGAGTTTCGCCCACCGAACAAGATGCAGCCACCTCAAAGTTGTGTTCTCGTGCCTTCTACATCGTCATCGTCATCTGCTTCTCATCGCCTTGCGGCTGGGTTTAGCCCCGGCTCTTTATCTACGACTCAAGACCTTCCTCTCACCACTATTCTTCGTCACTTGCCCGCACACCCACTGGTGGGTCTTACTTGAGAATCTCTTCGTTCGGTCTTTCTGTGCTACAGATCCTTCACGACTACGGTGCTCTCCACCAACTCCAAGACTGAGGCACTGATTACCTCATCTTCTGTATATATTTCTTCACATTATGTCCTTGTATTGTACTGGTAAACGCACTGGTTGGTGACACATCTACAATAGACACCCACATGTTGAACATGTTGTCACCCACAAGTTCAGAATCAATAAGTGTAAATTTGAAATTTTGCTAAAAATTTAAAAACTTGGAATCGCAGGAATTATTTCAGTTACTGAAGAATATGTCTTCTGATCGGCTTCAAACTTTTACCATTGATGGACGTTATAAAAACAGCTGGTCACTCTGAGCTGCGTAAATTTTAGTTTCCTAATTTTATTAAGCAAATTACTTCCCATAGAATAGCTGCATGACCCTTGTGGGTTTAGAGCTCCGTTTTGATTATCATTATAACACCCATGGAATACCTTGAGAATGACTCTTCAGATCAGTTTCAAATCCTAAATGGTGGTGTAATTTAATAAGAAATATTGTTTGTATTAATTTTGAGCCATGATAAGATTAGATTAAATTTTGATATTTTAAAGCCAGGGTAAAGAGGGTTAGCAACCCAGCGTAACCCAGGGGAGTGTTAGTCACCCAGGATAACCCAGGGGAGTGTTAGCAACCCAGGATAACCCAGGGGAGTGTTAGTCACCCAGGATAACAAAGGGGAGTGTTAGCCACCCAGGATAACAAAGGGGAGTGTTAGTCACCCAGGATAACAAAGGGGAGTGTTAGCCACCCAGGATAAGCTAGGGGAGGGTTAGCAACCCAAGATAAGCTAGGGGAGGGTTAGCAACCCAAGATAAGCTAGGGGAGGGTTAGCAACCCAGGATAAGCTAGGGGAGGGTTAGCCACCCAGGATAACCCAGGGGAGGGTTAGCCACCCAGGATAACCCAGGGAAGGAGTAGCCACCCAGGATAACCCAGGGGAGTGCTAACCACCCAGGGGAGGGTTAGCAACCCAGGATAACCCAGGGAAGTGTTAGCAAACAGGATAAGCTAGGGGACAGTTAGCAACCCAGGATAACCCAGTGGAGTGTTAGCAACCCAGGATATGCTAGGGGAGGGTTAGCCACCCAGAATAACCCAGGGGAGTGTTAACCACCCAGGATAACCCAGGGAGTGTTAGCCACCCAGGATAACCCAGGTGAGTATTAGCAACCCAGGATAACCGGGGGGTGTTAGTCACCCAGGATAACCCAGGGGAGTGTTAGCCACTCAGAATAATTCAGGGGAGTGTTAGTCACAAGGGATACCCCAGGGGAGTGCTTGCCACCCAGGATAAACCAGGTAGAGTTAGCCACCCAGGATAACCCAGGGGAGTATTAGCAAACAGGGGAATGTTAGTCACCTAGGATAATCATGGGGAGTGGTAGCCACCCAGGATAACACAGGGAAGTGTTAGTCACCCAGGATAACCCAGGGGAGTGTTAGCCACCCATAATAACCAAGGGTAGTTTTAGTTACCCAGGATATCCCAGGAAAGTGTTAGCCACCCAGGATAACCCAGGGAAGTGTTAGCCACTCAGCATAACCCAGGGGAGTGTTAGCCACCCAGAATAACCCAGGGGAGTGTTAGCAACCCAGCATAACCAGGAGAGTGTTAGCCACCCAGGGTAACTCAGGGGAGTGTTGGCAACATAGGATAACCCAGGGAAGTGTTAACCACCCAGGATAACCCAGGGGAGTGTTAGTCACCCAGGATAACCCAGGGAAGTCTTAGCAACCTAGGATAAGCTAGGGAAGGGTTAGCAACCCAGGGTAACCCAGGGGAGTGTTAGTCACCCAGAATAACCCAGGGGAGTGATAGCCACCCAGGATAACTCAGGGGAGTGTAATCCACCCAGGATAACCCAGGGGAATGTAAGAAACACAGGAAAACTCAGGGGAGTGTTAGCCACCCAGGATAACCCAGGGGAGTGTTAGAAACCCAGGTTAACTCAGGGGAGTGTTAGCAACCCAGAATAACTCAGGGGAGTGTTAGCAACCCAGGATAACCCAGGGGAGTGTTAGCCACCCAGGATAATCCAGGGGAGTGTTAGCAACAGAGAATAACCCAGGGAAGTGTTAGCAACTCAACATAACCCAGGGGAGTGTTAGCCACCTAGCATAACCCAGGGGAGTGTTAGCAACCCAGGATAAACAGGGGAGTATTAGCCACCCAGGATAACTCAGGGGAGTGTAAGCCACCCAGGATAACCCAGGGGAATGTAAGCAACACAGGAAAACTCAGGGGAGTGTTAGCCACCCAGGATAACCCAGGGGAGTGTTAAAAACCCAGGATAACTCAGGGGAGTGTTAGCAACCCAGGATAACTCAGGGGAGTGTTAGCAACCCAGGATAACCCAGGGGAGTGTTAGCCACCCAGGATAATCCAGGGGAGTGTTAGCAACAGAGAATAACCCAGGGAAGTGTTAGCACTCAACATAACCCAGGGAGTATTAGCCACCCAGGATAACCCAGGGAAGTGTTAGCCACCCAGGATAACCCAGGAGAGTGTTAGCCACCTAGGATAACCCAGGGGAGTGTTAGTCACCCAGGATAACCCATGGGAGTGTTAGTCACCCAGGATAACCCAGGGGAGTGTTAGTCACCCAGTATAACCCAGGGGAGTGTTAGTCACCCAGGATAACCCAGGGAAGTGTTAGTCACCCAGGATAACCCAGGGAAGTGTTAGCCACCCAGGATAACCCAGGGGAGGGTTAGCCACCCAGGATAACCCAGGGAAGGAGTGGCCACCCAGGATAACCCAGGGAGTGCTAACCACCCAGGGGAGGGTTAGCCACCCAGGATAACCCAGGGAAGTGTTAGCAAACAGGATAAGCTAGGGGACAGTTAGCAACCCAGGATAACCCAGTGGAGCGTTAGCAACCCAGGATATGCTAGGGGAGGGTTAGCCACCAGAATAACCTAGGGGAGTGTTAACCACCCAGGATAACCCAGGGAGTGTTAGCTACCCAGGATAACCCAGGTGAGTATTAGCAACCCAGGATAACCCTGGGGGGGTGTTAGTCACCCAGGATAACCCAGGGGAGTGTTAGCCACTCAGAATAATTCAGGGGAGTGTTAGTCACAAGGGATACCCCAGGAAATTATCCTACCTATCTTTGTGTCGTCGGCGAATTTGCTCATATCACTAGTAATTCCCTCGTCAAGGTCATTGATATATATTATAAATAACAATGGGCCTAAGACTGATCCCTGTGGAACACCACTTGTTACAAGTCCCCATTCGGATTTATCCCCATTTACGCACACTCTCTTCTTCCTATTGGTGAGCCATGACTCGATCCATGACAGCACTTTTCCCCCAATGCCATGAGCTGCCACTTTCTTTAACAGTCTCTGGTGCGGTACTCTATCAAAAGCCTTACTAAAGTCTAAATAAACAATATCGAATTCTTTATCGTGATCAACAGCCTCAAAAGCTTTAGTGAAGAAGGTTAATAAATTAGATAGGCAGGAACGGCCCCTCGTGAATCCATGCTGAGTATCATTAATCAAATTATAGTTATCTAGATAGCTTCTAAAAATATCAGCTATAATTGACTCTAGTAATTTGCCTACAATTGAGGTCAGGCTTATTGGGCGGTAATTTGATGGTAGTGACTTGTCCCCTGCTTTAAAAATAGGAATTACATTAGCCATCTTCCACATATCAGACACTACACCTGTTTGAAGAGATAAATTAAAAATGTTAGATATTGGTTCACAGAGTTCCATTTTGCATTCCTTAAGAACCCTTGCAAAAAGCTCATCAGGACCCGGCGATATATTTTGTTTCAGTCGGTCTAGTTGTTTCCTAACCATTTCGCTAGTGACTGTGATATTACATAATTTATCTTCTTCTGGGCCTCTGTAAAAATTAATTACTGGGATATTAATAATGTCTTCCTGTGTGGAAACCGCGAGAAAATAATTATTAAAAATAGAGCACATATCATTCTCCTTGTCAGTAAGATGCCCAAAGTTATTTTTAAGGGGACCTATCTTATCCCTAACTTTTGTTCTATAAACCTGGAAAAAACTTTTTGGGTTAGTTTTTCAATCCCTAGCAACTTTAATTTCATAGTCCCGTTTAGCTTTTCTTATTCCCTTTTTAACGTCCCTCTTAATGTCAGTATACTGATTTATAAGATGACCCTCACCTCTTTTATGCGCCTATAAATTCCTTTCTTCTGCGCTAAAAGATACTTAAGCCTATTATTCATCCATTTTGGGTCATTTCTACTAGATCTAATTTCTTTATACGGGATAAATGTTCTTTGGGCAGCCTGTATAGTGTTAAGAAAACTGTCATATTGATACCTCTCTTCTTCACCCCAGTCCACAGTTGATAAGTGTTCTCTAAGTCCATTATAATCTGCTAAGCGAAAATCTGGGACCGTTACTGAATTATCCCTACTATCATACATCCATTCAATGCTAAAGGTAATTGACTTGTGGTCGCTTGAGCCAAGTTCCTCTGTAATTTCTAAATTATTAACAAGGGTTTCCTTGCTTGCCAGAACCAAGTCAAGTAGGTTATTTCCCCTTGTAGGTTCTGTTACAAACTGCTTCAAAAACAATCCTGAACTACTTCTAAAAAGTCGTTAGATTCTAAATTCCCTGTCAAGAAATTCCAATCAATCTGACTAAAGTTAAAGTCCCCTAGAATTACTACGTTATCGTGCCTTGTGGCCTTAACAATTTCCTCCCAAAGTAGTCTCCCTTGTTCCCTATCTAAGTTTGGAGGACGGTAAATCACGCCCAAAATCAATTTTTCACACCCCTCTGAAAATTCTATCCAGACAGACTCTGTATGTGTTAATTCAGACTTTATACCCTTTTTTATACAACAATTTAAATGATCACGGACATAGAGTGCCACCCCACCCCCCTTCCCGATACTTCTGTCTACTTGGAACAATTTAAAACCCTGAATGTGACATTCGGCAGGCAAGTCCCGATTTTTCATATTAAACCATGTCTCAGTTATTGCAAAAACATCAATATTACCCGTACTTGCAACTAATCTCAACTCGTCCATCTTATTCCTAGCACTACGACTATTGGTGTAATAAATATTTAAAGGTCCTCCTTTCTCTTTACCCTTCCTGCTCATTTCTGTTTTTTCACTATACCTATTACTGTCCTTGTCATCTAGTGTCACTAGCTTTCCACTGTCCACCTTTTTCTGCCTATTACTAGTTCTCCTAGAACTTATAATATTACTACACTGGAACTTCACTGTTTTCCCCCCAAAACCCATACCACTAACTATTTCTAGTTTAAAGCCCTAACAGCTCCCTCCACTGCAGTTGCCAGTGCCCCCACCCCAGACCTTGATAAGTGAACCCCATCCCTGGCATACATGTCATTTCTGCCATAGAAGAGGTCCCAGTTGTCAATGAATGTTACTGAATTTTCCTTACAGTATTTGTCCAGCCAGCAATTGACACCAATTGCCCTGGACAGCCATTCATTTCCAACTCCTCTCCTTGGCAAAATACCACATATGACAGGGTTCCCACCCTGCTTCCTAATTATGTCTATTGCTGACCTAAACCTGCTAGTCAGGTCCTCACTCCTACGTCTGCCAACATCGTTGCCTCCAGCACTGAGACAGATGGAAATAAATGGTATAAAATACCGACACAATGGAAAAATAAACACATAAGCAGTATAATGTGATCCTTTAAGAACACCAGTATGCAGGCAGATCTGACGACTCAAGAAATGCCTGTGTTCAACACCGAAATTTACACAACCATTTAATCAACTACAGAAACGCAAGACTCATCGCCAAAGAAGACAACACGCAATACCGAAGAATCCTAGAATCATCACTCATCTGTATATCCAACAACTTCAACCAGAACAACGGCTTCTACAACATAGCTGAACCTATTGCCAAGAAACTTGTTCAACGCTATCCCACCTAGAACTCAAGAATGTAATAATATTGGTAGAATTACCGACAATATGTTAAGTAAAAGGACACAATTGCAACTAATGTGACATTTTATTGTGGCAACGTTTCGCTCTCCAGGAGCTTTCTCAAGCCGTTACAAGCGATAAATGGACATAGTTGGTATATATATACTGTCAAGGTGAGGTGAAAACACTAGTGGTGTTAGAAATAGTAGTGATATAAGTAGTAGTAGTAGTAGTAGTAGAAGTAATACAATAAGGTAGAACAATCAATATGCACGTGAGTAAAAGGTGATAAAACAAATACTTGGGTAGTATAACAATAGGTTAGACAAATATTTCTGCTGGAGGTTGAAATATAAAAGGCCAGTAGGAGTGTTCCACATCTACGATGTGCTAAACTAACAGGAGAGACTATGTGATGGTAGGGTTTACTGTTTTCAGGAGGATTCTTGCTAAGACTTCAGAGATGGTGAAGCTGCCTTTGTTTTGTTTAATTGTGTTAGAAACAGAGATAAGTGCTGATTCAAGGCATTTTCGACTACGGAAATTAGTTTCTTTGATTACTAGTCGGGCGTCTTTGAATTTCATGAGATGATTGTTGGAATTTCGGTGTTGTACGCAGGCGTTGTTCAGGTTATCGTTTCTGCATGCATTCATGTGTTCATTGATGCGTGTCTCGAGGTTTCTTGCTGTTTCTCCTACATAAATTCTGTCCAGCCTCCACAGGGTATAGTGTAGACCCCTGCGTTGACTGGTTCATGGTGCTTGGATCTAGTCTTGGTTAGATCCTTAATAGAATACTGGAAGCGATGGCGACTCTAGTGTTAGCTTGAGCAAATACTTTAGAAATGTTGGATGCAACCTGGCTGTTGGGAAGAATTATAACTTTGTTTGGAGTGGAATTGACGGTGGAGAATTAATGATCTGAAGGCTCTTTTCTTGCAATCTTTGATGAAAAGGAAGGAAAATGTAAATCAGTGAAGGTTTGGTGAATGTATGTACATTCCTCGTCAAGAAACTCAGGACTACAAATTCGGTAAGCTCTTAGGAAGAATCCGATGATGATACCTCTTTGGTCTTAGTATCTTGACTGGAATAGAAATGTGTGAGGTCATTTTTATTTGTAGGTTTCGTAAACTTGAAATCTTAGGTTGTTATCTACTTTGTGGATGAGGACGTCTAGAAAGGGTATCTTGTTATTGGACTCTTCTTCTAGTGTAAACTGGATCGCCGGTTCAACTGCGTTGAGCCTTGCCTGAAGATTCCGTACATCAAAACGTTTGGGAGTTATTACGAGGACGTCGTCTACGTAACGTAACCAAGTGACGCTTGAGGGGACGATGTTGGCGAAGTGTTCAGCCTCTAGGTGTTCCATGTATAAGTTAGCTAAGACGGCACTGATGGGGACCCCATTCCCATGCCGTATGTTTGTTTGTAGACCTGTTACTGAAAGAAAACAGTTGAAATTAACACAGAGTTCAATAAGGTCAACAAAATCTCCGGGAGGAAGAGGAAGGTTGAGGTCCTGATTGACTTTACGTCGTAGAACCTCGATGGCTTGTGTAGTAGGTACTATAGTGAAGAGGAAGTCACGTCCAAACTGCTTAGTTTTTGTTTCGGATGGAGAGATTTCGGATGCGGTTGAGAAGGTCGCCTGAATGTTTAAGATGAGCGGGGCTGATGGTCCCCAGAAGGCAGGAAAGATGTTTGGCAAGAACTCCGGCTAGTTTGTGTGGTGCACTGCCTATACCTGATGTGATTGGTCTAAGAGGAATATTATGCTTATGAGTCTTGGGTAAGCCATACATGTGTGCTGGTTTAGGGTTGCTGGGTATCAAGTACAGAAGTTTCTTTCCTTCACTGGTGCGTTTCAGTATTTGTCTGGTTTTATATAGGAAATCTTTAGTGAGTGTTTCCCACTGTTGTGTGTTGATGGGTTCGTAAGTGGATTGGTCATTCAAAAGGTCCATCATTTTGGTGTTGTATTCACTGGTGTTGAGTATGACGATCCACCTCCTTTGTCGGCGGTGGTGACGATAATATTTGGGTCATTAGCAAGGCTCTTCAGAGCATTGATATATCGCCTGGGAAGATTAGTAGAAGAAGGTTCGCATAAAGCTGCGGTGAGAATGCCCTGTATATAACCCTTCTGGAAGTTGCTGTCACTGTGTCTGTGGTTTCTGGTGACTAAATTCAGTTGATAGATTTGGTTTTCGAATGTTAGTGGTAAATTTGAGACCCAGACTGAGCGCTTGTTTCTCGTAGTCAGTTAAGGTGCGTGATGATAAGTTGTTTATCAAGGATTCTCTTCCCATTTCCTTCCATCGACTATTATTGCAGAGGTACTGAAGTTTGCGATTGAGTTTAATCTTGTGTTGGAGGTTGGCTGTGGTGACTTTACTGAGAATATGCTCAGCAGTGTGGTGGTCAATGTGAAGGTTGGTCCTCATATTTCGTGCAGTATCAAAGGTTTCCTGTTAGTTTAGCACATCGTAGATGTGGAACACTCCTACTGGCCTTTTATATTTCAACCTCCAGCAGAAATATTTGTCTAACCTATTGTTATACTACCCAAGTATTTGTTTTATCACCTTTTACTCACGTGCATATTGATTGTACTACCTTATTGTATTACTTCTACTACTACTACTACTACTACTAATACTACTTATATCACTACTATTTCTAACACCACTAGTGTTTTCACCTCACCTTGACAGTATATATATACCAACTATGTCCATTTATCGCTTGTAACGGCAGAAAGCTCCTGGAGAGCGAAACGTTAGCCAATAAATGTCACATTAGTTGCAATTGTGTCCTTTTACTTAACAGAGTTGTAGATGCGTGGAACAATCTTCCGATTATGGTGATAGAGGCTAGGACCTTGGGTGGCTTTAAAAAGAGATTGGACAAATATATGAGTGGGAGGGGCTGGGTTTGATTAGTGTCGCGAGTACAGGAGTAAATTCTTAGGTAGTGGTGGTTTTGATAAGGACCTGCCTTGTATGGGCCAGTAGGCCTTCTGCAGTGTTCCTCCATTCTTATGTTCTTATGTAATGAGGGGAGACATGATCGAGGTATACAAGTGGAAAATGGGTATTAACAAAGGGAATATAAATAAGGTCTTGAGGATATCTCTCCAAGAGAGAACCCGCAATAATGGATTCAAGTTAGATAAGTTTAGATTTAGAAAGGATATAGGGAAGTATTGGTTTGGAAATAGGGTAGTTGATGAGTGGAACAGTCTGCCTAGTAGGGTTATTGAAGCTAGGACCTTGGGTAGTTTCAAATTTAGGTTGGATAAATTCATGAGTGAGAGGGGTTGGATTTGAGTGGGACTCGCGCATGAGTGGGTAAAATTGTCAAAGCTTATTTCTTGGGTAGCATTGAAAATTGGGTTGAGCAAATATTATGTTGGTGGGACGGATTGTGAAGGACCTGCCTAGTATGGGCCAACAGGCCTGCTGCAGTGTTCCTCCTTTCTTATGTTCTTATGTTCTTATCGCTGTTTCTAAAACAATTAAATAAAACAGAGGCAGCTTCACCATCTCTGAAGTCTTAGCAAGAATCCTCCTGAAAACAGTAAACCCTACCATCACATAGTCTCTCCTACTAATACTACACAAGCACATCGCAGAAGTGGAGCACTGCTACAGGCCTTCTCTATTCCAACCTCCAACAGAAATATTTGTCTAACCTATTTTTATACTACCCAAGTAATTGCTTTTATCACCTTTTACTCATGTGCAAGTTGATTGTTCTACCTTATTGTATTACTACTACTACTACAACTTATATCACTACTACTACCACCACTAGTATTGCACCTCACTCTGAGCCTATATATACCCTGTGTGTCCATGTATTGTTTGTAACGGCTTGACAAAGCTCCTGGTGAGCGAAACGTTGCCACAATAAAATGTCACATTAGTTGCATTTGTGTCCTTTTACTTAACAGCGTTTATTCTGTTAGTGGGTTGGGTATGTGAAGGACCTGCCTAGTATGGGCCAACAGGCCTGCTGCAGTGTTCCTCCTTTTTATGTTTATGTTTATGTTTATGTTATGTACTTGCAACTAATCTCAACTCGTCCATCTTATTCCTAGCACTACGACTATTGGTGTAATATATATTTAGAGACCCTCCTTTCTCTTTACCCTTCCTGCTTATCTCTGTTTTTCCACTATACCTATTACTGTCCTTGTCATCTAGTGTCACTAGCTTTCCACTATCCACCTTATTCTGCCTATTACTAGTTCTCCTACAACTTATAATATTACTACACTGGGACTTCTCTGTTTTCCCCCCAAAACCCATACCACTAACTATTTCTAGTTTAAAGCCCTAACAGCTCCCTCCACTGCAGTTGCCAGTGCCCCCACCCCAGACCTGGATAAGTGAACCCCATCCCTGGTAAGATTTAGGAAGATTTAGACAAACTTAATTCATGGTCAGAAAAGTGGCAGATGCAGTTCAATGTACATAAGAACATAAGAAAGGAGGAACACTGCAGCAGGCCTGTTGGCCCATTCTAGGCAGGTCCTTCACATTCCATCCCACCAACAGAATATTTGTTCAACCTAATTTTCAATGCTACCCAAAAAATAAGCTTTGATAATTTTATTTACTCATGTGCAATTCCCACTCAAATCCAACCCCTTTCACTCATGAATTTATCCAACCTAAATTTAAAACTACCCAAGGTCCTTGCTTCAATAACCCTACTAGGCAGACTGTTCCATTCATCAACTACCCTATTTCCAAACCAATACTTTCCTATATCCTTTCTAAATCTAAACTTATCTAACTTGAATCCATTATTGCGGGTTCTCTCTTGGAGAGATACCCTCAAGACCTTATTTATATCCCCTTTGTTAATACCCATTTTCCACTTGTATACCTCGATCATGTCTCCCTCATTCTACGTCTTACAAGTGAATGTAATTTAAGGGTCTTCAATCTTTCTTCGTAAGGAAGATTTCTAATGCTATGTATTAATTTAGTCATTCTACGCTGAATGTTTTCTAACGAATTTATGTCCATTCTGTAATATGGAGACCAGAACTGAGCTGCGTAATCTAGGTGAGGCCTTACTAATGATGTATAAAGCTGTAATATAACGTCTGGACTTCTGTTGCTAACACTTCTTGATATAAATCCCAGTAATCTATTTGCCTTATTACGTACGCTTAGGCATTGCTGTCTTGGTTTAAGGTTGCTGCTTACCATCACCCCCAAGTCCTTCTCGCAATCTGTATGGCTAAGTTCTACGTTATTTAACTTATAAGTGCTTGGGTTATGGACACTCCCGAGCTTTAGAACTTTGCATTTATCTACATTGAACTGCATCTGCCATTTTTCTGACCAGGAATTGAGTTTGTCTAAATCCTCCTGTAGTTCACTGACATCTACGTCTGAATCGATTATCCTACCTATCTTCGTGTCATCAGCGAATTTGCTCATATCACTAGAAATTCCCTCGTCAAGGTCATTTATATATATTATAAACAACAACGGGCCCAAAACCGATCCCTGAGGAACGCCACTTGTTACAGATCCCCACTCCGATTTAACCCCATTTATGCACACCCTCTGCTTCCTATTGGTGAGCCATGACTCGATCCATGACAACACTTTTCCCCCAATGCCATGAGCAGCCACTTTCTTTAACAGTCTCTGATGTGGTACTCTATCAAAAGCCTTACTAAAATCCAAATAAACGATATCGAATTCTTTATCATTATCAACTGCCTCAAAAGCCCCACTGAAAAAGTTAACAAATTAGTTAGGCAGGAACGGCCCTGGTGAATCCATGCTGAGTATCATTAATCAAATTATGCCTATCGAGATGGCTTCTTATGTTATCAGCTATAATCGACTCTAGTAATTTGCCTACAATTGATGTTAGACTTATTGGGCGGTAATTTGATGGTAACGACTTGTCCCCTGCTTTAAAAATAGGAATTACATTAGCCATCTTCCACGTATCCGGCACTACACCTGTTTGAAGAGATAGGTTAAAAATGTTAGTTAAGGGTTCACAGAGTTCTATTTTGCATTCCTTAAGAACCCTTGAAAAAAGCTCATCAGGGCCTGGCGATTTATTTTGCTTCAAACGGTCTATCTGTTTGATAACCTTTTCGCTAGATAAATGCAAGGTACTGAAGCTCGGGAGTGTCCATAACCCAAGCACTTATAAGTTAAATAACGTAGAACTTAGCCATACAGATTGCGAGAAGGACTTGGGGGTGATGGTAAGCAGCAACCTTAAACCAAGACAGCAATGCCTAAGCGTACGTAATAAGGCAAATAGATTACTGGGATTTATATCAAGAAGTGTTAGCAACAGAAGTCCAGAGGTTATATTACAGCTTTATACATCATTAGTAAGGCCTCACCTAGATTACGCAGCTCAGTTTTGGTCTCCATATTACAGAATGGACATAAATTCGTTAGAAAACATTCAGCGTAGAATGACTAAATTAATACATAGCATTAGAAATCTTCCTTACGAAGAAAGATTGAAGACCCTAAAATTACATTCACTTGTAAGACGTAGAATGAGGGGAGACATGATCGAGGTATACAAGTGGAAAATGGGTATTAACAAAGGGGATATAAATAAGGTCTTGAGGATATCTCTCCAAGAGAGAACCCGCAATAATGGATTCAAATTAGATAAGTTTAGATTTAGAAAGGATATAGGAAAGTATTGGTTTGGAAATAGGGTAGTTGATGAGTGGAACAGTCTGCCTAGTAGGGTTATTGAAGCTAGGACCTTGGGTAGTTTTAAATTTAGGTTGGATAAATACATGAGTGAGAGGTTTTGGATTTGAGTGGGACTCGCACTTGAGTTAATAGAATCATCAAAGCTTATTTCTTGGGTAGAATTGAAAATTAGGTTGGGCAATTATTCTGTTAGTGGAATGGATTGTGAAGGACCTGCCTAGTGTAGGCCAACAGGCCTGCTGCAGTGTTCCTCCTTTCTTATGTTCTTAAAATAACTTTTGGACTTCTTTTGCTTATACTTCTTGAAATAAATCCTAGTAATCTGTTAGCCTTATTGCGCACACTTAGGCACTGTTGTCTTGGCTTTAGATTTCTGCTTACCATGACTCCCAAGTCTTTTTCACATTCTGTATGATCAAGCTCTACTTCACCTAGTTTATAAATTCGAGGGATATTTTCATTACCAAGGACTAGTACCTTACAGTTGTCCACATTGAACTTCATCTGCCACTTTTCAGACCAAGACATTAATTTGTCCAAATCCTCCTGGAGTTCACTGGTATCCTCCTCAGAATGAATCATACGGCCTATTTTTGTATCATCAGCAAATTTACTCATGTCACTTGCAATTCCTTCATCAAGGTCATTTATGTAAATTATGAACAACAATGGGCCTAAAACTGATCCTTGTGGAACGCCACTATGACTAATCCCCATTCAGATTTGACCCCATTAATGGAAACTCTCTGCTTTCTATTGGTAAGCCATGCCTCTATCCATGCTAGAACTTTACCTCCTATACCATGATGGTAAAATAGACACATATGCAACACTTGGGTATCTTTATTGAGGAAACGTTTCGCCACACAGTGGCTTCATCAGTCCATACAAAGGAGAATCGTGAAGAACAGGAGGAGTGTGAGGTTGTCAGGCCCTCAATCTTGAGTAGATGTTGTCAGTCCATCAATCTTGAATATGTGTCTAATTTACCAACTCGTCGGTTCTCTGAACCATTCATTCACATCCTATACCATGAGCTGCCACCTTTCTTAAGAGTCTCTTGTGAGGTACTCTATCGAAGGCCTTACTGAAATCCAAGTAAACTATATCATATTCTTTATCACTGTCTACTGCCTCAAATGTTTTATTGAAAAACGTCAGTAAATTTGTTAGGCAGGAACGACCTCTCGTGAACCCATGTGAATGAATGGTTCAGAGAACCGACGAGTTGGTAAATTAGACACATATGCAACACTTGTGTATCTTTATTGAGGAAACGTTTCGCCACACAGTGGCTTCATCAGTCCATACAAAGGAGAATCGTGAAGAACAGGAGGAGTGTGAGGTTGTCAGGCCCTCAATCTTGAGTAGATGTTGTCAGTCCATCAATCTTGAATAGAATAACAGCGTATGGACTGATGAAGCCACTGTGTGGCGAAACGTTTCCTCAATAAAGATACACAAGTGTTGCATATGTGTCTAATTTACCAACTCGTCGGTTCTCTGAACCATTCATTCACATCCTGTCTGACACTGCAACATCTTGGTATCTTAATACAGGGATTTCTTCGCTTGCCTATTCCTTGGGCACGACCTACTTCCACATTGAACAAATGTGACACCTCCTACAACTGCTGCACCTCTCCTGTCTACAGTATATAGCTCCCTCTGCTCATACGCTGTTATTCTATTCAAGATTGATGGACTGACAACATCTACTCAAGATTGAGGGCCTGACAACCTCACACTCCTCCTGTTCTTCACGATTCTCCTTTGTATGGACTGATGAAGCCACTGTGTGGCGAAACGTTTCCTCAATAAAGATACACAAGTGTTGCATATGTGTCTAATTTACCACATCGTGAACCCATGCTGAGATTCATTAATCAAATTATGTTCTTCAAGGTGACTTCATTTATTTGTCAGATCTCTTTTTAAAGCCACCCAAGGTCCTAGACCTTGGGTCTAGGAAGATTGTTCCACGCATCTTATGTTCTTATGTATTCGAGGTGAATTGAGAAATAATCCATTATATTTTGCCCCACTGAAGGAGCTAATCTACCGAATACGTCTTTACATCCTGTGCGATATCAGAAAAAAAATAGTTTTCCAAAAGAGGTGAAAACATTTCTCAACTCGCAAGTTCCAAAGTATCTATGAGAGCCCCAGAGGGTGAGGTCATCACACCACTTGGCTAATGGTCAGAGGCGGGGAACACGAGCTGAGGCACGTACCCCAAAAAGGCAAATATATCAGGCCACACACATGCAAGAGGTCAAGAGATTTGCTACCAGGATAGTACCTGAGTTTAAGCACCTGAACTATTGAGGTCAAACATAAAGAGCTTAACTTCAGTACTAGAGAGGGTGCTAATGGCCTTGACAACCGAAACATGTCAGGCAGAAAACAACACTGCGAACACAGAAACAGGGCAGATGCATTCATGGCATTGGTGAGGCGTAAAAAATATTGTGAATGAATGGTTCAGAGAACCGACGAGTTTCTATTCAAGATTGATGGACTGACAACATCGACTCAAGATTGAGGGACTGACAACCTCACACTCCTGTTCTTCACGATTCTCCTTTGTATGGACTGATGAAGCCACTGTGTGGCGAAACGTTTCCTCAATAAAGATACCCAAGTGTTGCATATGTGTCTAATTTAGTAAAAAATATTGAAGACGACAGAAGAGGCAGGAGCCACTAGTTCTGGTGCTTCAGTTTCACATTGTTCCAGACTATGGAGCAGAACTTTTCTTCAGGCTAAGGGACTAACCAACTCAAAACTGCTTCTTCGAGGGTGATGGACTGATTACATAATTTCAACTTCTCATCTGCTTCCGCTGCCTCATGTGTAGGCGAAACATTCCGGAATAAATATACCTAAATGCTGCACATATGTTTTGTTTATCTACGGGCCAGTAGGCCTGCTTCAGTGATTCTTCTTTCTTATAAGTGGGGTGTAAGTTGAACATTCCTAGCATGAATCGGTAGGTCTTCTTCACTGCTCCTTTCTTATGTTCTTGTGTTCGTACACACATCAGGATCAGGAAGAGTTAGTGGAGGTCACCGCATAGTCACCTGACTTCACCCACACCCAGCTCCCAGGTGAGGTAAAGGGAGTCACAGAATATAAATAAAAGAATCGCCTGGCACTAGCAGAGTTAGTAAGTCTATAACAACATGAGTCAGTAAACTGCGGCAAGTTTACTGACTCAGCAGGAACACTGCAGTAGGCCTGTTGGCCCATACTGGGCAAGTCCTTCACAAATTCTACTCAATGCTTCCCAAGCAATCAGCTTACATAAGAACAGAATGCGAAAAGGATTTGGGGGTTATGGTAAGAAGCAACCTCAAACCAAGTCAGCAATGCCTAAGCTTAAGAAATAAAGCAAATAGATTACTGGGATTTATATCAAGAAGTGTTAGCAACAGAAGTCCAGCGGTTATATTACAGCTTTATACATCATTAGTAAGGCCTCACCTAGATTATGCAGCTCAGTTCTGGTCTCCATTTTACAGAATGGATATAAATTCGTTAGAAAACATTCAGCGACGAATGACAAAGTTAATTCATAGCATTAGAAATCTTCCGTATGAAGAAAGATTGAAGACCCTTAAATTACATTCACTTGTAAGACGAAGAATGAGGGGAGACATGATCGAGGTATATAAGTGGATTTGAGTGGGAATTGCACATGAGTAAATAAAATGATCAAAGCTTATTTCTTGGGTAGCATTGAAAATTAGGTTGAACAAATGTTCTGTTAGTGGGATGGAATGTGAAGGACCTGCCTAGTATGGGCCAACAGGCCTGCTGCAGTGTTCCTCCTTTCTTATGTTCTTATGTTCATGCAGGAGGAGCCACATGTCTATGGTGCATCCAACAAAATAAGCAGACTCTTGGATGTCACTACCGCCCGCCTCCGGCTGGGTTACAAGTATCTTTGGCAGGTTAAATCACCACCACCAGATGTAGACCAAACAAGATGTAAACTTTGCCAATTGGATTATTGTCACACCCTGCGTCATTATGTACTGGAGTGCGATAAAATTAATGAATTCAGAGACTACTCATTCAGAAATGTTCAAGATATGTCAAAGTATTTTATCCACAGTGGTATATTACAGACCATTCTGGAAAAATACCCTGAATTTGCTCCCTGTAAATAAAGCATTGACACGTGTGTGTGTGTGTGTGTATGTACATGTGTGTATGTGTATGTGTGTATGTATATACATGTATGTGTGTGTATATATGTATGTGTATATGTATATGTGTGTGTGTGTGACCCAACAATTAAAATTTCCACCAAAAACTCATTACAGTTGTGGCTGGGTGTAGACTAAAAGATTGCTCATTGCTTTATAATTTGTTCATGAGTGCAACCATGTACAGACATAAGTAAATTTACTTACATGATTCATTACCTTGTAACTAGTGAATTAATTACCATTGTACCTTGTTCAGCTATCAAAACTTTGGGGCCCAGTTTCTGGACCCTATATATACCTCCGTAATCTGCAAATACCTTTGTAACTTGTCATGATTGTGACCATCTGAGTTCATTACCTTTGTAACTTGCTCAGCTATCAAACTTTGAGGTCCAGTCCCTGGACCCATTATGTACCTCTGTAATCTTTTGACTACCGTCCACAGGATGGGTATGGGGTGCATAATAAAGATAAACTCTAACTCTTTCTAAATATAAACTTATCCAATTTGAATACATTATTGCGGGTTCTCTCTTGGAGAGATATCCTCAAGACCTTATTTATATCCCCCTTGGAAAAATAAACACATAACAGAATAATTGCCCAACCTAATTTTCAATTCTACCCAAGAAATAAGCTTTGAAGATTCTATTAACTCAAGTGCGAGTCCCACTCAAATCCAACCCCTCTCACTCATGAATTTATCCAACCTAAATTTGAAACTACCCAAGGTCCTAGCTTCAATGACCCTACTAGGCAGACTGTTCCACTCATCAACTACCCTATTTCCAAACCAATATTTTCCTATATCCTTTCTAAATCTAAACTTATCCAATTTGAATCCATTATTGCGGGTTCTCTCTTGGAGAGATATCCTCAAGACCTTATTTATATCCCCCTTATTAATACCCATCTTCCACTTATATACCTCGATCATGTCTCCCCTCATTCTTCGTCTTACAAGTGAATGTAATTTAAGGGTCTTCAATCTTTCTTCATACGGAAGATTTCTAATGCTATGAATTAAGGTATAGATGAATGGTTCAGAGAACCGACAAGTTATAAATTAGACACATATGCAACATTTGGGTATCTTTATTGAGGAAACGTTTCGCCACACAGTGGCTTCATCAGTCCAATACAAAGTAGAAAGGTGTAAGGAGAGTAGGAGTTTTGAGGTAATCAGTCCCTCGGCCTGGAGTCGATGTGTTCAGTCCATCAATCTTGTAGAAATGACAGCATATGTCCGTAGAGGTGGCTTATATACTGTAGTTAGGTGAGGTGAAGCAGCAGGAGGCGGGGTCATAGTGGTACCATCCACTAGTCTAAGTAGATCTTCGTCCAAAGGTTGGACAAGTGTTGAAGAATTCGTTTGTATTAAGATCCCAAGATGTTGCTGTGTCAGACAGGGTATAGATGAAACGTTTCCTCAATAAAGATACCCAAATGTTGCATATGTGTCTAATTTATAACTTGTCGGTTCTCTGAACCATTCATCTATACCCTGTCTGACACAGCAACATCTTGGGATCTTAATACAAACGAATTCTTCAACACTTGTCCAACCTTTGGACGAAGATCTACTTAGACTAGTGGATGGTACCACTATGACCCCGCCTCCTGCTGCTTCACCTCACCTAACTACAGATATAAGCCACCTCTACGGACATTGCTGTCATTTCTACAAGATTGATGGACTGAACACATCGACTCCAGGCCGAGGGACTGATTACCTCAAAACTCCTACTCTCCTTACACCTTTCTACTTTGTATTGGACTGATGAAGCCACTGTGTGGCGAAACGTTTCCTCAATAAAGATACCCAAATGTTGCATATGTGTCTAATTTATAGCTATGAATTAACTTTGTCATTCGTCGCTGAATGTTTTCTAACGAATTTATATCCATTCTGTAAAATGGAGACCAGAACTGAGCTGCATAATCTAGGTGAGGCCTTACTAATGATGTATAAAGCTGTAATATAACTGCTGGACTTCTGTTGCTTACACTTCTTGATATAAATCCCAGTAATCTAAAGAACATAAGAACATAAGAAAGGAGGAACACTGCAGCAGGCCTGTTGGCCCATTCTAGGCAGGTCCTTCACATTCCATCCCACCAACAGAATATTTGTTCAACCTAATTTTCAATGCTACCCAAAAAATAAGCTTTGATAATTTTATTTACTCATGTGCAATTCCCACTCAAATCCAACCCCTTTCACTCATGAATTTATCCAACCTAAATTTAAAACTACCCAAGGTCCTTGCTTCAATAACCCTACTAGGCAGACTGTTCCATTCATCAACTACCCTATTTCCAAACCAATACTTTCCTATATCCTTTCTAAATCTAAACTTATCTAACTTGAATCCATTATTGCGGGTTCTCTCTTGGAGAGATATCCTCAAGACCTTATTTATATCCCCTTTGTTAATACCCATTTTCCACTTGTATACCTCGATCATGTCTCCCTCATTCTACGTCTTACAAGTGAATATAATTTAAGGGTCTTCAATCTTTCTTCGTAAGGAAGATTTCTAATGCTATGTATTAATTTAGTCATTCTACGCTGAATGTTTTCTAACGAATTTATGTCCATTCTGCAATATGGAGACCAGAACTGAGCTGCGTAATCTAGGTGAGGCCTTACTAATGATGTATAAAGCTGTAATATAACGTCTGGACTTCTGTTGCTAACACTTCTTGATATAAATCCCAGTAATCTATTTGCCTTATTACGTACGCTTAGGCATTGCTGTCTTGGTTTAAGGTTGCTGCTTACCATCACCCCCAAGTCCTTCTCGCAATCTGTATGGCTAAGTTCTACGTTATTTAACTTATAAGTGCTTGGGTTATGGACACTCCCGAGCTTTAGAACTTTGCATTTATCTACATTGAACTGCATCTGCCATTTTTCTGACCAGGAATTGAGTTTGTCTAAATCCTCCTGTAGTTCACTGACATCTACGTCTGAATCGATTATCCTACCTATCTTCGTGTCATCAGCGAATTTGCTCATATCACTAGAAATTCCCTCGTCAAGGTCATTTATATATATTATAAACAACAACGGGCCCAAAACCGATCCCTGAGGAACGCCACTTGTTACAGATCCCCACTCCGATTTAACCCCATTTATGCACACCCTCTGCTTCCTATTGGTGAGCCATGACTCGATCCATGACAACACTTTTCCCCCAATGCCATGAGCAGCCACTTTCTTTAACAGTCTCTGATGTGGTACTCTATCAAAGCCTTACTAAAATCCAAATAAACAATATCGAATTCTTTATCATTATCAACTGCCTCAAAAGCCCCACTGAAAAAAGTTAACAAATTAGTTAGGCAGGAACGGCCCCTGGTGAATCCATGCTGAGTATCATTAATCAAATTATGCCTATCGAGATGGCTTCTTATGTTATCAGCTATAATCGACTCTAGTAATTTGCCTACAATTGATGTTAGACTTATTGGGCGGTAATTTGATGGTAACGACTTGTCCCCTGCTTTAAAAATAGGAATTACATTAGCCATCTTCCACGTATCCGGCACTACACCTGTTTGAAGAGATAGGTTAAAAATGTTAGTTAAGGGTTCACAGAGTTCTATTTTGCATTCCTTAAGAACCCTTGAAAAAAGCTCATCAGGGCCTGGCGATTTATTTTGCTTCAAACGGTCTATCTGTTTGATAACCTTTTCGCTAGTGACTGTGATACTACATAATTTATGTTCTTCAGGCCCACTAAAATACCTAATTCTTGGGATATTATTAATGTCTTCCTGAGTGAAAACCGAGAGAAAATAATTATTAAAAATAGAGCACATTTCATTCTCTTTGTCAGTAAGATACCCATAATTATTTTTAAGGGGACCTATTTGCTTTATTTCTTACGCTTAGGCATTGCTGACTTGGTTTGAGGTTGCTGCTTACCATAACCCCCAGATCCTTTTCGCATTCTGTACGTCTGAGTTCAACATTATTAAGCTGTTAAATTAGACACATATGCAACACTTGGGTATCTTTATTGAGGAAACGTTTCGCCACACAGTGGCTTCATCAGTCCAATACAAAGTAGAAAGGTGTAAGGAGAGGAGGAGTTTGAGGTTATCAGTCCCTCGGCCTGGAGTCGATGTGTTCAGTCCATCAATCTTGTTAGAAGTGTAGCACAAGGCCGTAGAGGTGGCTTATATGCTGTAATCAGGTGAGATGCAGCAGGAGGAGGCAGGTCATAGTGGTATCAACCACTAGTCGAAGTAAGTCCTTGTCCAAAGGTTTGGACAAATGTTGAAGAATCCCTTTGTATCAAGATCCCAAGAAGTTGCTGTGTCAGACAGGATGTAGATGAATGGTTCAGAGAACCGACAAGTTGTTAAATTAGACACATATGCTGCATCTCACCTGATTACAGCATATAAGCCACCTCTACGGCCTTGTGCTACACTTCTAACAAGATTGATGGACTGAACACATCGACTCCAGGCCGAGGGACTGATAACCTCAAACTCCTCCTCTCCTTACACCTTTCTACTTTGTATTGGACTGATGAAGCCACTGTGTGGCGAAACGTTTCCTCAATAAAGATACCCAAGTGTTGCATATGTGTCTAATTTAACAACTTGTCGGTTCTCTGAACCATTCATCTACATTATTAAGCTGGTAGGTGCTAGGGTTATGAACATTCCCGAGCTTTAGAACTTTGCATTTATCTACATTGAACTGCATCTGCCATTTTTCTGACCAGGAATTGAGTTTGTCTAAATCCTCCTGAAGTTCCGTGACATCTACGTCTGAATCGATTATCCTACCTATCTTCGTGTCATCAGCGAATTTGCTCATATCACTAGTAATTCCCTCGTCAAGGTCATTTATATATATCATAAACAACAACGGGCCCAAAACCGATCCCTGTGGAACGCCACTTGTTACAGATCCCCACTCAGATTTAACCCCATTAATGCACACCCTCTGCTTCATATTGGTGAGCCATGACTCGATCCATGAAAACACTTTTCCTCCAATGCCGTGAGCAGCCACTTTCTTTAACAGTCTCTGATGTGGTACTCTATCAAAAGCCTTACTAAAATCCAAATAAACAATATCGAATTCTTTATCATGATCAACTGCCTCAAAAGCCTTACTGAAAAAAGTTAATAAATTAGTTAGGCAGGAACGGCCCCTGGTGAGTCCATGTTGAGTATCATTAATCAAATTATGCCTATCGAGATGGCTTCTTATGTTATCAGCTATAATCGACTCTAATAATTTGCCTACAATTGAAGTTAGACTTATTGGGCGGTAATTTGATGGTAACGACTTGTCCCCTGCTTTAAAAATAGGAATTACATTAGCCATCTTCCACGTATCAGACACTACACCTGTTTGAAGAGATAGGTTAAAAATGTTAGTTAAGGGTTCACAGAGTTCAATTTTGCATTCCTTAAGAACCCTTGAAAAAAGCTCATCAGGGCCTGGCGATTTATTTTGCTTCAAACGGTCTATCTGTTTGATAACCATTTCGCTAGTGACTGTGATACTACATAATTTATCTTCTTCAGGCCCACTAAAATACCTAATTCTTGGGATATTATTAGTGTCTTCCTGAGTGAAAACCGAGAGAAAATAATTATTAAAAATAGAGCACATTTCATTCTCTTTGTCAGTAAGATACCCATAATTATTTTTAAGGGGACCTATCTTATCTCTAACTTTTGTTCTATACACCTGGAAAAAACTTTTTGGGTTAGTTTTCGAATCCCTAGCAACTTTAATTTCGTAGTCCCGCTTAGCTTTTCTTATCCCCTTTTTAACGTCCCTCTTAATGTCAATATACTGATTCGTAAGATGACCCTCACCTCTTTTGATACGCCTATAAATTCCTTTCTTCTGCCCTAAAAGATATTTGAGCCTATTATTCATCCATTTTGGGTCATTTCTATTCGATCTAATTTCTTTATATGGGATAAATGTTCTTTGGGCAGCATGTATAGTGTTCAGAAAACTGTCATATTGATAGCTCTCTTCATTACCCCAGTCCACAGATGATAAGTGTTCTCTAAGTCCATTGTAATCTGCTAAGCGAAAATCTGGGACACTGCAACATCATGGAATCTTGATTCTGAGGACATGTACTTAACCTTCTTCACGGCTACGACAACTACTACAACTAACCAATCTCTTTGGGTATGACCTACTTCCACTGGGGAATCCTGCCTCCCAGTGACTATGCCCTCGTCTGCTACACGTTCCCTTTCCACCAGAGCCTCCACGACTACGGTGCTCTTCACACCAACTCCAAGGCTGAGGGACTGATTACCTAATCTGTATATAGGTCTGTAATAATATTGGTAGAATTACCGACAATATGTTAAGTAAAAGGACACAAATGCAACTAATGTTGCCACAATAAAATGTCACATTAGTTGCATTTGTGTCTTTTTACTTAACGTATATAGTTCTACTGTCTTCAAATTATGTCCTAGAATTTGTATTGATAAAGCCACTGGATGGCGAAACGTCTACAATAAAGATACCCAGATGTTGCACATGTGTCTTAATTTCATCTTGTCGGTATTGTATACCATATTGTATAACATATCCTTGGTTAGGCCTCATCTAGATTATGCTGCACATATTTGGTCACCGTATTACAGAATGGATATAAATACTCTGAAAAACGTACAAAGGAGGACGACCAAGTTGATCCCATGTATCAGAAATCTTCCCTATGAGGATAGACTGAGGGCCCTGAATCTGCACTCTCTAGAAAGGCGTAGAATTAGGGAGGATATGATTGAGGTGTAGAAATGGAAAACAGGAATAAATAAAGGGGATGTAAATAGCGTACTAAAAATATCTAGCCTAGACAGGACTCGCAGCAATGGCTTAAAGTTGGAAAAATTCAGATTCAGGAAGGATATAGGAAAGCACAGGTTTGGTAACAGAGTTTTGGATGAGTGGAACAAACTCCCAAGTACAGTTATAGAGGCTAAAACGTTGTATAGTTTTAAAAATAGGTTAGATAAATACATGAGTGGGTGTGAGTTGGACCTGACTAGCTCGTGCTACTAAGTCAGATGCCGTGCTCCTTACTTAAGTGAATGTGACCTGACTAGGTTGGGGCATTGACTTGAGCCGGTAGAAGATTTGGACCTGCCTCGCATGGGCCAGTAGGCCTGCTGCAGTGTTCCTTATTACTTATGTTCTTACTACTGCTGCCTAGAATTCATTTTCCTCTGTATTCGACTGATGAAGCCTACCGTGTAGGCGAAACGTTTCAACAATAAAGATACCTAACTGTTGCACATGTGCCTTGAAGAATGAGACACTGTTGCAACATTTAGGAATCTTTATTGAGGAAACGTTTCCTCCATAAAGATTCCCAAATGATGCGGATTATGGCATTGTTCTGTAAAGACGTTTCGTCCACCAGGGACTTATGGAGCTGAACACACACTTTCGTACCTGTCCAAACTATTTTTAAAGCTATCCAAAATTCCCACTTTATACATACACCAAGATTTCTCCGAGCTAAATTTTCCTTCCTCTTTCCTCAAGGACTGCAGAATATAATAATATTGGAAATCAGAGTGGGGAAGTGTCACAAGCGGTGTTCCACAGGGCCCCTTGTTGTTCACAATCTACATAAACGACATAGATGAGGGAATAAATAGCGACATAAGCAAGTTTGCCGATGACACCAAAATAGGCCGTCCAATTCATTCAAATGAGGACAGTAGAGAACTCCAGGAAGATTTGAATAGACTGATGCAGTGGTCGGAGAAGTGGCAGATGCAGTTTAATATAGATAAATGCAAAGTTCTAAATATTGGACAGGACAATAACCATGCCACATATAAACTAAATAATGTAGATTTTAATACTACTGATTGCGAAAAGGATTTAGGAGTTCTGGTTAGCAGTAATCTAAAACCAAGACAGCAGTGCATAAGTGTTCGCAATAAAGCTAACAGAATCCTTGGCTTCATATCAAGAAGCATAAATAATAGGAGTCCTCAGGTTGTTCTTCAACTCTATATATCCTTGGTTAGGCCTCATCTAGATTATGCTGCACAGTTTTGGTCACCGTATTACAGAATGGATATAAATGCTCTGGAAAACGTACAAAGGAGGATGACTAAGTTGATCCCATGTATCAGAAATCTTCCCTATGAGGATAGACTGAGGGCCCTGAATCTGCACTCTCTAGAAAGGCGTAGAATTAGGGGGGATATGATTGAGGTGTATAAATGGAAAACAGGAATAAATAAAGGTGATGTAAATAGCGTGCTAAAAATATCTAGTATTGACAGGACTCGCAGCAATGGCTTTAAGTTGGATAAATTCAGATTCAGGAAGGATATAGGAAAGCATTGGTTTGGTAATAGAGTTGTCGATGAGTGGAACAAACTCCCGAGTACAGTTATAGAGGCTAAAACGTTGTGTAGTTTTAAAAATAGGCTAGATCAATATATGAGTGGGTGCGGGTGGGTGTGAGTTGGACCTGACTAGTTTGTGCTACTAGGTCAGATGCCGTGCTCCTTCCTTAAGTGAATGTAACCTGACCTGGCTGGGTCGGGGCATTGGCTTAAGCCGGTGGGAGATTTGGACCTGCCTCGCATGGGCCAGTAGGCCTGCTGCAGTGTTCCTTCTTTCTTATGTTCTTATGTAGAATTACCGACAATATGTTAAGTAAAAGGACACAAATGCAACTAATGTCACATTAGTTGCATTTGTGTCCTTTTACTTAACAGACTGCAGAATAGAGCCCTCCAAATCATCAGTCCTCCACGCACTAACATCACTTCAAACAATAATATAAACCTTCCCAACAGCGAGGTAGCCTTGGACGTCTCCAAAGTACTTTTGCATAAGTCAACACTAAAATCGCCATCGCGGCCATCACCTCTATCAAAGACGTGACTAGGATCAAAGAAAAGAACCTTGAACCAATGCAGGGGTTTACACAATCCTTTATGTAGGCTGTGACAAGCCTGTCACGTGACACAACAACTAGATGACCTCATGTCTTCACCTGACCTTCATCAGTGACTGGCCTTCGTAAGTCAGTGATTGGTCACCATTTGGAAAAGACCCATATCAGGACTTTATTGTTGGCCAATACACCATCATTATCATCATCATTATTCTTGTATCATTTTGAGTGACCAAGCTCTCAGGACCGAAATAAAGATGTTCTAAGATGTTCAATGTCTCTTTTATTCATATAGTCGGTGTCAATATACCTTCACGTGTGTTCTTATGAAGAGGCAACACTTCCCTTTGATCTAAGCTTGTTGAAGGTTGGAGGGATTCAGACAATAACTGATCTATATCGTGAAGAGGGTGGTCAATTATCCACTCTAACCCAAACATAATGAACAGGTCAAAACATCAGACCTGAGTCACCGAGGCTCTTAAACAAGGTCAAGCCACACCTGGTTGCCTTGTCGCATTAGGTGAGGTCATTCTCCGTAAAACAGAAACAGAGGGAGACCCGTTGACCTTAGGTCGGGTAATCTTCCGCGAGGTCTCCTCTAAATGAACACCAAGAATGTTGGCAACCATGGGATTAAGTAGTGGCATGGAAGAGAGGAGGATATGAGAGTAGAGGAGGGTAGGAGAGTAGAGGAGGGTAGGAGAGTAGAGAAGGACAGGCTAGTAGAAAAGGGTATGAATGTAGAGAGTAAGAAGAGTAAAGGTGGGTAGGTCAACAGAGGGTAAGAATATCTAACCAAGGTATGACAGGAAGTATATAAGTAAAATGGCGAAGTTCCTCTAACTGCGGATTTGAGAATAGAAATAAGCTTGTAGCCGTGACAATAACCACGCCTGCGTACAACACGAGGGAGACCTTGCGCGATTTGATGACGCTCAGCTGCTCATCCACGAGAATGACCTGCGCAGACGAAAATGCTTGGAAAATGGCAAATGCGATACTTACCCTATGCATATAGGGAGACACGTCGTTAGCTTCAAGCTATAGACCAATCAACCTAACCTCAATTGCAGGAAAGTTGGTGGAATCAATAATTGCTAATGCACCTCAAAGCCACCTCAGCACGGTTTTACGAAAGGACCTTCCTTTAAATTTACTTTTGTTTTTTTGTGTAAGGTATTTGAAACAGTAGGTCAAGATAAAGAATACGATATGGTGTATCGAATTTCAGTAAGGCCTTTGACAGAGTACCGTACAGGGGGTGGAAAAAGAAAAACAAGTGAAGTATAATGCAACCTTTTATTAACAACGTTTCGCCCACATAGTAGGCTTTATCAAGTCACAAACAGATCTATTTGTGACTTGATAAAGCCCAAACAAACAGATCTGTTTATGACCTGATGAAACGCACTGTGGGCGAAACGTTGTCAATAAAGCATCGCATTATACTGTATCTCTCTTTTTAAATCGTGACGATATTTTATACCAATTGTCTCCAGTACAAAAGAGTTTTGAAGAAAATAGCAACACACGGAATAGGTGGAGAACTTATCTCCTGAATATGGAGATACTTATCCAACCATTTATCACCACGAGTACACTGAGAGACAACACAATAAGTGTCCGGGGCCCAAGACTGTTCAACTGCCTTCCAGTATACATTAGGGGAATTACCAATAGACCCCTGGCTGTCTTTAAGAAGGCACTGGACAGGCACCTAAAGTCAGTACCTGCCAGCCGGGCTGTGGTTCGTACGTCAGTTTACGTGCGGCCAGACCCTAACTTACCACGAGGCCTGGTCTCAGACCGAGCCGCGGGGGCGTTGACTCTCGAAACCCTTTCCAGGTATACTTATCTCCTGGACCAAGGTGTGGTTATCCTATAGACAACAGTCTGCAGAAATGGAGAAAAAGTTGTTGACTAAGACATAGAACATAAGAACATAAGAAAGAAGGAACACTGCAGCAGGCCTACTGGCCCATACGAGGCAGGTCCAAGTCTCTCACCGGCTTAAGCCAATGCCCCGACCCATCCAGGTCAGGTTACATTCACTTAAGGAAGGAGCACGGCATCTGACCTAGTAGCACAAGCTAGTCAGGTCCAACTCACACCCACCCGCACCCACTCATATATTGATCTAGCCTATTTTTAAAACTACACAACGTTTTAGCCTCTATAACTGTAATCGGGAGTTTGTTCCACTCATCGACAACTCTATTACCAAACCAATGCTTTCCTATATCCTTCATGAATCTGAATTTATCCAACTTAAAGCCATTGCTGCGAGTCCTGTCAATACTAGATACTTTTAGCACGCTATTTACATCCCCTTTATTTATTCCTGTTTTCCATTTATACACCTCAATTATATCCCCCCTAATTCTACGCCTTTCTAGAGAGTGCAGATTCAGGGTCCTCAGTCTATCCTCATAGGATGTAATAATATTGGTAGAATTACCGACAATATGTTAAGTAAAAGGACACAAATGCAACTAATGTGACATTTTATTGTGGCAACGTTTCGCTCTCCAGGAGCTTTCTCAAGCCGGCTTGAGAAAGCTCCTGGAGAGCGAAACGTTGCCACAATAAAATGTCACATTAGTTGCATTTGTGTCCTTTTACTTAACATATCCTCATAGGCAAGATTTCTGATACATGGGATCAACTTAGTCATCCTCCTTTGTACGTTTTCCAGAGCATTTATATCCATTCTGTAGGCAACAACTTGGCATCGTTTCGCTTATTCAGTCACAGAGGTGACTGAAACATAAGACAGTAGAAACACTGGAGAGGTAAATATGGTGTGCTCGGTCCACTAGCCTTGAATAAGTAGTTTTGAGGTAGTCAGTCCAGTGCAGTTGCACTCACGTCTCTCGAAATCCAACGTGATATTGTTAAGAAGTGAACAATTGTGTTGGTATATTGTTAAGAAGTGAACAATTGTGTTGGTATATTGTTAAGAAGTGAACAATTGTGTTGGTATATTGTTAAGAAGTGAACAATTGTGTTGGTATATTGTTAAGAAGTGAACAATTGTGTTGGTATATTGTTAAGAAGTGAACAATTGTGTTGGTATATTGTTAAGAAGTGAACAATTGTGTTGGTATATTGTTAAGAAGTGAACAATTGTGTTGGTATATTGTTAAGAAGTGAACAATTGTGTAGCGGCCATTGTGTACCAGGTGTTCTCCACAGACAGTATATTTTCACATCTTGTCGATATTGCTATACCATATACTTCGAGTGATGAAGGCTTACTCCTACGTTCTCAAATCACATCATTCACATCACCTCACAAATGGTGTCCATCCTCCCGCCTCTCTCTCGTACATTAAACATGTTTAAAACCTTGTCAGCGTATTCATCTGAATAAATTTTCGTCATCCAGGAAAAGCGTTGCGCCACCTGCCATTACACGCCCTACAGTGAACTTAACGAAGGAGTAATTTGATGGGAAGCGCAGGCAGCAGCCGTGACGCGGTAATTATATCTCTTGAAATAGTCATCAGAGGCTGGCGTCGATACTGGAGCAGCAGGAAAGGCCTTTGATGAAGAGGCTCCACCATGACCGCTCGTGGTGACATTATTAACCACAGACCTCGGTAATAACTGCTGCCTTTCTTCCTAAACTACATCTAAATTATATATTTTTTCTGCTGTATTTACAATGCTCGGGTTGTATATTTTAATATTTTGATTGAATTTCCAGTGTATAGTTTGAGAAGGAGTTGTCACTAGATGCTGGATTAAGAGGGATGAAGCAGTGATCATTGTGGCTGAGCGGATGTCTGTTGCTTCTATGAAAGTATTGTGTATATGACTCCCACTCATTATACCTCCACACACTCATTATCAGTAAGACACGCCCAGCCTCCCACATTATTATGCTAACCTTCACAGTTTACTCAACTGTGGTTGTTATATACTCCTGTTAATATTATCTTTGTGAATATGATGGTATAATAAATTTGATAATATAAATTCTTATGTTCCTGTTGTCCAGGTTGCAGAGTTCTTCAAATTTCAAGTGGATTTCCGACCATCAGTGCCACTGTATTTTTGTATTTTCTTACTAATTGTTACCCCTCTGGGAATACCGCATCTGTTATAACTAGTGTGAACTTTAATTTCATAATGATTCTCATGTCTTGGGTTTCTTCTATTTTTTCAGAATTCTGCTTCACTTGGTGACTCCACCATCTGCATTCCAGTATCATACTCTGACATGTTTATGTCTTTCTGTTAGAAGGAGTTAAAGGTAATCAGTCCCTCAGCTCTAGGCTGAGTATTGGACTGATGAAGGCACTGTGTAGCGAAACGTTTCCATAATAAAGTTACCCAAGTGTTGCACATGTGTTTAATTGATCAAACAAACAGCCATTAATGGTATAGAGCACCGACAAGATGTGCAACATCTTTGAGTTCCTTGAAGACTACGAGGCTCTTCACCAACTGCAAGGCTCACCGACTGACTGACTCATCTTTTCTATATAATTCTTCACATTATGTCTTTGTATTGCATTGATAAAGCCACTGGTTGGTGAAACGTCTACAAATAAAGATACCCAGATGTTGCACATGTGTCTTACTGTTGCACTTAAGTGTCTCATCAAACTGGTAATTACATCCACGAATTCGGCTGGCAAGTACTATATTTGTTTTTTAACTGCCGTTCCATCCTTGTAGACTTTCCATTTTTTTGTATGGTTGAGTCACCTCCACTAGTTGTTTACGTAATATATTATGCAGCTTCTCATTTATTTTGGGAAATAGAAGGACAACTGAAATTGTTAATGTGCATTTAGGCCTCACGTTGAGGGTGCTAAATAATATACTTATTATTATTATTATTATTAATATTATTATTATTATTATTATTATTATTATTATTATTATTATTATTATTTATTATTAATAGTAGTAGTATCAATACTATTATTATTATTTTGTTATTATTATTATTATTATTATTATTATTATTATTATTAGTTGTAGTAGTAGTATCGATACTATTATTATCATCATTATTATTATTATTATTATTATTATTATTATTATTATTATTATAGTTATTATTATTAATATACTCATGGGATCATATAGCATCTAATAGGCAATTCCATTTAATTCAAAGAAGGGCAAGGTAGCTTCAATTCCTTGAATCATTAGTCCTTCCCTTCAAGGGAATCTACTGAAGAAGACCCCAACGTTGTTCCCAGAAGTAAAGTACTGATTCAAACCGCAGGTTTATCGTCTGCATGTTGCTTGCTTCCAGCCACAGGTTTATCGTCTGCATGTTGCTTGCTTCCAGCCACAGGTTTATCGTCTGCATGTTGCTTGCTTCCAGCCACAGGTTTATCGTCTGCATGTTGCTTGCTTCCAGGCGCAGGTTTATCGTCTGCATGTTGCTTGCTTCCAGGCGCAGGTTTATCGTCTGCATGTTGCTTGCTTCCAGGCGCAGGTTTATCGTCTGCATGTTGCTTGCTTCCAGGCGCAGGTTTATCGTCTGCATGTTGCTTGCTTCCAGGCGCAGGTTTAGCGTCTGCATGTTGCTTGCTTCCAGGCGCAGGTTTATCGTCTGCATGTTGTTTGCTTCCAGGCGCAGGTTTATCGTCTGCATGTTGCTTGCTTCCAGGCGCAGGTTTATCGTCTGCATGTTGCTTGCTTCCAGGCGCAGGTTTATCGTCTGCATGTTGCTTGCTTCCAGGCGCAGGTTTATCGTCTGCATGTTGCTTGCTTCCAGGCGCAGGTTTATCGTCTGCATGTTGCTTGCTTCCAGGCGCAGGTTTATCGTCTGCATGTTGTTTGCTTCCAGGCGCAGGTTTATCGTCTGCATGTTGCTTGCTTCCAGGCGCAGGTTTATCGTCTGCATGTTGCTTGCTTCCAGGCGCAGGTTTATCGTCTGCATGTTGCTTGCTTCCAGGCGCAGGTTTATCGTCTGCATGTTGCTTGCTTCCAGGCGCAGGTTTATCGTCTGCATGTTGCTTGCTTCCAGGCGCAGGTTTATCGTCTGCATGTTGTTTGCTTCCAGGCGCAGGTTTATCGTCTGCATGTTGCTTGCTTCCAGGCGCAGGTTTATCGTCTGCATGTTGCTTGCTTCCAGGCGCAGGTTTATCGTCTGCATGTTGCTTGCTTCCAGGCGCAGGTTTATCGTCTGCATGTTGCTTGCTTCCAGCCACAGGTTTATCGTCTGCATGTTGCTTGCTTCCAGCCACAGGTTTATCGTCTGCATGTTGCTTGCTTCCAGGCGCAGGTTTATCGTCTGCATGTTGCTTGCTTCCAGGCGCAGGTTTATCGTCTGCATGTTGCTTGCTTCCAGCCACAGGTTTATCGTCTGCATGTTGCTTGCTTCCAGCCACAGGTTTATCGTCTGCATGTTGCTTGCTTCCAGACGCAGGTTTATCGTCTGCATGTTGCTTGCTTCCAGGCGCAGGTTTATCGTCTGCATGTTGCTTGCTTCCAGGCGCAGGTTTATCGTCTGCATGTTGCTTGCTTCCAGCCACATTCGTACATTTACTGGAACATCGTTCACATGAATTAACAATCAGTGTTCGCGTATTTCTTTCCCACAAAAAGGTGCGTCATCCGTTGTAGTAGATTAGGTGTGTGTTGGTGTGTGCAGTAGCGAGGAGGTATGTGTATAAAAACCCCGTGGTGAGGGTGGGAAGTGAGTGAGGCGTGGCTCAGGCAGTGGCGTGGCACAGGCAGTGGCAGAGGCGTGGGAGTGGCAGAGAAGTGGGAGAGGCAGTGGCAGAAGCGTGGGAGAGTGGCAGAGGCAGTGGAAGAAGCGTGGGAGAGTGGCAGAGACTGTGCCAAGGTAGAGGCGTGAAAAGGCAGTGGCGTGGGAGAGGCAGTGGCAAGATAAATGCATGGGAGAGATAGTGGCATGGGAGAGTAAGGTAGAGGCGTGGCAGAAGCAGTGAGAGAGGGAGAGGCAGTACTGCTGTGGAAGCGCCACCTGACCTCCAGTACTGCTGTGGTAACACCACTTGACCTCCAGTACGGTTGTGGAAGCGTCACCTGACCTCCAGTACTGCTGTGGTAACACCACCTGACCTCCAGTACTGCTGTGGTAACACCACCTGACCTTCAGTACTGCTGTGGTAACACCACTTGACCTCCAGTACGGTTGTGGAAGCGTCACCTGACCTCCAGTACTGCTGTGGTAACACCACCTGACCTCCAGTACTGCTGTGGAAGCGCCACCTGACATCCAGTACTGCTGTAGTAACACCACTTGACCTCCAGTACTGTTGTGGAAGCGTCACCTGACCTCCAGTACTGCTGTGGTAACACCACTTGACCTCCAGTACTGTTGTGGAAGCGTCACCTGACCTCCAGTACTGCTGTGGTAACACCACCTGACCTCCAGTACTGATGTGGTAACACCACCTGACCTCCAGTACTGCTGTGGTAACGCCACCTGACCTCCAGTACTGCTGTGGAAGCGTCACCTGACCTCCAGTACTGCTGTGGTAACACCACCTGACCTCCAGTACTGCTTTGGTAACACCACCTAACCTCCAGTACTGCTGTGGTAACACCACCTGACTTCCAGTACTGCTGTGGAAGCGCCACCTGACCTCCAGTACTGCTGTAGTAACACCACCTGACCTCCAGTACTGCTGTGGTAACACCACCTGACCTTCAGTACTGCTGTGGAAGCGCCACCTGACCTCCAGTACTGTTATGGAAGCGCCACTTGACCTCCAGTACTGCTGTGGTAACACCACCTGACCTCCAGTACTGCTGTAGTAACACCACCTGACCTCCAGTACTGCTGTGGTAACATTACCTGACCTCCAGTACTGCTGTGGAAGCGCCACCTGACCTCCAGTACTGCTGTGGAAGCGCCACCTGACCTCCAGTACTGCTATGGAAGCGCCACTTGACCTCCAGTACTGCTGTGGTAACACCACCTGACCTCCAGTACTGCTGTGAAAGCGCCACCTGACCTCCAGTACTGCTATGGAAGCGCCACCTGACCTCCAGTACTGCTATGGAAGCGCCACCTGACCTCCAGTACTGCTGTGGAAGCGCCACCTGACCTCCAGTACTGCTATGGAAGCGCCACCTGACCTCCAGTACTGCTATGGAAGCGTCACCTGACCTCCAGTACTGCTGTGGTAACACCACCTGACCTCCAGTACTGCTATGGAAGCGCCACCTGACCTCCAGTACTGCTATGGAAGCGCCACCTGACCTCCAGTACTGCTATGGAAGCGTCACCTGACCTCAGGTACTGCTGTGGTAACACCACCTGACCTCCAGTACTGCTATGGAAGTGCCACCTGACCTCCAGTACTGCTATGGAAGCGCCACCTGACCTCCAGTACTGCTGTGGAAGCGCCACCTGACCTCCAGTACTGCTATGGAAGCGCCACCTGACCTCCAGTACTGCTATGGAAGCGTCACCTGACCTCCAGTACTGCTGTGGTAACACCACCTGACCTCCAGTACTGCTATGGAAGCGCCACCTGACCTCCAGTACTGCTATGGAAGCGCCACCTGACCTCCAGTACTGCTATGGAAGCGTCACCTGACCTCCAGTACTGCTGTGGTAACACCACCTGACGTCCAGTACTGCTATGGAAGCGCCACCTGACCTCCAGTACTGCTATGGAAGCGTCACCTGACCTCCAGTACTGCTATGGAAGCGCCACCTGACCTCCAGTACTGCTATGGAAGCGCCACCTGACCTCCAGTACTGCTGTGGTAATATCACCTGACCTCTGGAGCTACTGGATGAGGGACCCCTCTGGGAGTATTAGATATGGAGCCCCACATTACCCAGGTTCACATGGTGCCCCTGTACAGCCTGTTAGCACTGGGGCCCATAGAACAGCGGATGAGCACCAGGGCCCCATACTCGCGGACCCCATTGAGTAGTTGGACAAGGGGCCCCCACACAGCAGGTGGGCCCGGAGGCGGGGGCCCAGTGACTGCTCCCACACGTTTTCGGACAAGCGACGATCACAGTAATTGATCTCCAAGATAATACTGGCAGCGAACAAGGCTATAAAGTGTAGATTAGGAATCGTGATTTGTAAGTGTGAGGGGAGAGCTTCAACTGTTATTGACTTATACGTTGGTAGTTTCCGCTTCCGCTCACGTGACCCAGCACGCGAATCAATACCTTAAGAACTTTATTGTTGTGTTGGTGATGTGTTGGTGATGTATTGATGATGGTGTGCTGGTGATGTTGTGTTGGTGATGGTGTGCTGGTGATGTTGTGTTGGTGATATATTGATGATGGTGTGCTGGTGATGTTGTGTTGGTGATGGTGTGCTGGTGATGTTGTGTTGATGATGTATTGATGATGGTGTGCTGGTGATGTTGTGTTGATGATGTATTGATGATGGTGTGCTGGTGATGTTGTGTTGGTGATGTATTGATGATGGTGTGCTGGTGATGTTGTGTTAATGATGGTGTGCTGGTGATGTTGTGTTGATGATGTATTGATGATGGTGTGCTGGTGATGTTGTGTTGATGATGTATTGATGATGGTGTGCTGGTGATGTTGTGTTGGTGATGGTGTGCTGGTGATGTTGTGTTGGTGATGTATTGATGATGGTGTGCTGATGATGTTGTGTTGGTGATGGTGTGCTGGTGATGTTGTGTTGATGATGTATTGATGATGGTGTGCTGGTGATGTTGTGTTGATGATGTATTGATGATGGTGTGCTGGTGATGTTGTGTTGGTGATGGTGTGCTGGTGATGTGTTGATGATGTATTGATGATGGTGTGCTGGTGATGTTGTGTTGATGATGTATTGATGATGGTGTGCTGGTGATGTTGTGTTGGTGATGTATTGATGATGGTGTGCTGGTGATGTTGTGTTGGTGATGGTGTGCTGGTGATGTTGTGTTGATGATGTATTGATGATGGTGTGCTGGTGATGTTGTGTTGATGATGGTGTGCTGGTGATGTTGTGTTGATGATGTATTGATGATGGTGTGCTGGTGATGTTGTGTTGGTGATGGTGTGCTGGTGATGTGTTGATGATGTATTGATGATGGTGTGCTGGTGATGTTGTGTTGGTGATGGTGTGCTGGTGATGTTGTGTTGGTGATATATTGGTGATGGTGTGTTGGTGATGTGTTGAAGAATGAGACACTTGTGCAACATTTGCAAATCTTTATTGTGGAAGCGTTCAGCCAGCCAGTGGCTTCTTCAGTCCAATACAGAAAAGAACGGTGCAAGATGATGAGAAGTTTGAGGTAATCAGTCCCTCGGCCTGGAGTCGATGTGTTCAGTCCATCAATTTCGAGATGGACTGAAGAAGCCACTGGTTGGCGAAACGTTTCCTCAATACAAGTGTCTCATTCTTCAACTTCTCGGTTTTCTAAGCCATTAACATCACTGTTGGTGATGTGGAGAGAAACTATAAAATACCGAAACGGTGGACAAAGACACAAATGCAGTACAATGCGCTACTTATTGACAACGTTTCGCCCACACAGTGGGTGTTATCAAGTCAATAAAGGATCACATTATACCGCATTTGTCTTTATTCATCATGTTGGTGAGGTGTTGGTGATATTGGTGGTGGTGATGTGTTGTTGATATTGGTGGTGGTGATGTGTTGTTGATATTGGTGTTGGTGATGTGTTGTTGATATTGGTGTTGGTGATGTGTTGTTGATATTAGTGTTGGTGATGTGTTGTTGATATTGGTGTTGGTGATGTGTTGTTGATATTGGTGTTGGTGATGTGTTGTTGATATTGGTGTTGGTGATGTGTTGTTGATATTGGTGTTGGTGATGTGTTGTTGATATTGGTGTTGGTGATGTGTTGTTGATATTGGTGTTGGTGATGTGTTGTTGATATTGGTGGTGGTGATGTGTTGTTGATATTGGTGTTGGTGATGTATTGTTGATATTGGTGTTGGTGATGTGTTGTTGATATTGTTGTTGGTGATGTGTTGTTGATATTGGTGTTGGTGATGTGTTGTTGATATTGGTGTTGGTGATATGTTGTTGATATTGTGTTGGTGATGTATTGTTGATATTGGTGTTGGGATGTGTTGTTGATATTGGTGTTGGTGATATGTTGTTGATATTGGTGTTGGTGACGTGTTGTTGGTGATGTGTTGTTGATATTGTTGTTGGTGATGTTGGTGTTGGGGATGTGTTGTTGATATTGGTGTTGGGGATGTGTTGTTGATATTGTTGTTGGTGATGTGTTGTTGATATTGTTGTTGGTGATGTGTTGTTGATATTGTTGTTGGTGATGTGTTGTTGATATTGTTGTTGGTGATGTGTTGTTGATATTGGTGTTGGTGACGTGTTGTTGGTGATGTGTTGTTGATATTGTTGTTGGTGATGTGTTGTTGATATTGTTGTTGGTGATGTGTCGTTGATATTGTTGTTGGTGATGTGTTGTTGATATTGGTGTTGGGGATGTGTTGTTGATATTGTTGTTGGTGATGTGTTGTTGATATTGTTGTTGGTGATGTGTTGTTGATATTGGTGTTGGGGATGTGTTGTTGATATTGGTGTTGATGATGTGTTGTTGATATTGGTGTTGGTGATGTGTTGTTGATATTGTTGTTGGTGATGTGTTGTTGATATTGGTGTTGGGGATGTGTTGTTGATATTGGTGTTGATGATGTGTTGTTGATATTGGTGGTGGTGATGTGTTGATACGTTGATGATGTGTTGTGTTGTTGATAAGTTAGGTTCGTTCATAGAATAAAGGCACAATAAAAACAAACAAATTATTATTATTATTATTATTAAGAAGCGTTTCGGGTGAGTGCGCTATACGAGGAAGGTATCCCAGTACTCCATAAGCCGAGCCTCCTCTGCTAAGATAAGATAAGATTTCTTCGGATTTTTAACCCCGGAGGGTTAGCCACCCAGGATAACCCAAGAAAGTCAGTGCGTCATCGAGGACTGTCTGTCTTATTTCCATTGGGGTCCTTAATCTTGTCCCCCAGGATGCGACCCACACCAGTCGACTAACAACCCAGGTACCTATTTGCTGCTAGGTGAACATGACAACAGGTGTAAGGAAACACGTCGAAATGTTTCCACCCGCCGGGAATCGAACCCGGGCCCTCCGTGTGTGAAGCGAGAGCTCAAGCCACCAGACCACCGGGCCACCCAGTAATACTGCTGCAGTAATACTGAAGGCAGATGGTCATTCATCGAAGCAAAATATAAAAATATGTATATGTAATAATGTAGTTGTGATTCTAGTCTTAGTTAGATATTCTTAACACGTTATTTACATCCCCTTAATTTATTCCTGTTTTCCATTTATACACATCAATCATATACTCCTTAATTCTACGCCTTTCTAGAGAGTGTAGATTCAGTGCCCCCTTAGTTCCACACCTTTCTAGAGAGTGTAGATTCAGTGCCCCCTTAGTTCCACGCCTTTCTAGAGAGTGTAGATTCAGTGCCCCCTTAGTTCCACGCCTTTCTAGAGAGTGTAGATTCAGTGTCCCCTTAGTTCCACGCCTTTCTAGAGAGTGTAGATTCAGTGCCCCTTAGTTCTACGCCTTTCTAGAGAGTGTAGATTCAGTGCCCCTTAGTTCTACGCCTTTCTAGAGAGTGTAGATTCAGTGCCCCCTTAGTTCCACGCCTTTCTAGAAAGTGTAGATTCAGTGCCCCCTTAGTTCCACGCCTTTCTAGAGAGTGTAGATTCAGTGCCCCTTAGTTCTACGCCTTTCTAGAGTGTAGATTCAGTGCCCCTTAGTTCTACGCCTTTCTAGAGAGTGTAGATTCAGTGCCCCCTTAGTTCTACGCCTTTCTAGAGAGTGTAGATTCAGTGCCCCTTAGTTCTACGCCTTTCTAGAGAGTGTAGATTCAGTGCCCCTTAGTTCTACGCCTTTCTAGAGAGTGTAGATTCAGTGCCCCTTAGTTCTACGCCTTTCTAGAGAGTGTAGATTCAGTGCCCTTTAGTTCTACGCCTTTCTAGAGAGTGTAGATTCAGTGCCCCTTAGTTCTACGCCTTTCTAGAGAGTGTAGATTCAGTGGCCTCAGTGTGTCCTCGTAGGAAAGTTCTGATACAAGGGATCAACTTGGGTATTCTTCTCTGTGTGTTTTGCAGCACATTTATGTTCATTCTGTAATATGACCAGAACTGCGAAGCGTAATCTAAAGGAGACATAGCCAATGATATATAGAGTTGATGTGGGCGTGAGGGTGTGAGGATGCGTGGGCGTGAGAGTGTGTGGATGTATGGGTGTGAGAGTGTGTGGATGTATGGGCGTGAGTGTGTGGATGTATGGGCGTGAGTGTGTGGATGTATGGGCGTGAGAGTGTGTGGATGTATGGGCGTGAGTGTGTGGATGTATGGGCGTGAGAGTGTGTGTATGTATGGGTGTGAGAGTGTGTGGATGTATGGGCGTGAGTGTGTGGATGTATGGGCGTGAGAGTGTGTGGATGTATGGGCGTGAGTGTGTGGATATATGGGCGTGAGAGTGTGTGGATGTATGGGCGTGAGAGTGTGTGGATGTATGGGCGTGAGTGTGTGGATATATGAGCGTGAGAGTGTGTGGATGTATGGGCGTGAGAGTGTGTGGATGTGTAGATGTAAGGGCGTGAGAGTGTGTGGATGTATGGGCGTGAGTGTTTGGATGTATGGGCGTGAGAGTGCGTGGGTGTGAGGGCATGCTGATGGGTTGGGGCAGCAGGAGATTCCACTCTCAGGTGAAGGGCGTCACGCCCGCACGCCCATACCTTCACTCTCTCACGCCCTCTCACCTCTCCTCTGTAATCCTTTATCCGCTCCCACCACACTGATGACTCTACACTGATGACTCCCACCACAATGATGACTCTCACTACACATGACTTTCACTACACTGATGACTCACTACACTGATGACTTTCACTACACTGATGACTCTCACTACACTGATGACTCCCACTACACTGATGACTCATAAGAACATAAGAAAGGAGGAACACTTGCAGCAGGCCTGTTGGCCCATACTAGGCAGGTCTTTCACATTCCATCCCACTAACAGAATATTTGCAAATATTCAATGTTACCAAATAAATAAGCTTTGATATCAACATTCGGGGTCCCAGACAATTCAACATCTATTTACTCATGTGCAATTCCCACTCAAATCCAACCCCTCTCACTCATGAATTTATCCAACCTAAATTTGAAACTACCCAAGGTCCTTGCTTCAATAACCCTACTAGGCAGACTGTTCCACTCATCAACGACCCTATTTCCAAACCAATACTTTCCTATATCCTTTCTAAATCTAAACTTATCTAATTTGAATCCATTATTGCGGGTTCTCTCTTGGAGAGATAACCTCAAGACCTTATTTATATCCCCTTTGTTAATACCCATTTTCCACTTGTATACCTCGATCATGTCTCCCCTCATTCTTCGTCTTACAAGTGAATGTAATTTTAGGGTCTTCAATCTTTCTTCATACGGAAGATTACTAATGCTATGTATTAATTTAGTCATTCTACGCTGAATGTTTTCTAACGAATTAATATCCAGTCTATAATATGGAGACCAGAATTGAGCTGCGTAATCTAGGTGAGGCCTTACTAACGATGTATAAAGCTGTAATATAACCGCTGGACTTCTGTTGCTTACACTTCTTGATATAAATCCCAGTAATCTGTTTGCCTTATTACGTATGCTTAGGCATTGCTGTCTTGGTTTAAAGTTGCTGCTTAACTTGCACACAAAAATCACTCCGTACGAAAGCAAAAGACTCGGCAGGCGATGTAACATTCCCCCAATGAAGAGCAGGGTGCCACTAGCACGTTGAGGGACAACACAATAAGTGTGAGGGGCCCAAGATTGTTCAACTGCCTCCCAGCATACATCAGGGGGATTACCAACAAGCCCCTGGCTGTCTTCAAGCAGGCACTGGACAGGCACCTCAAGTCGGTACCTGATCAGCCGGGCTGTGGTTCGTACGTTGGACTGCGTGCGGCCAGCAGTAACAGCCTGGTTGATCAGGCTCTGGTCCAACAAGAGGCCTGGTCACAGACCGGGCCGCAGGGGCGTTGACCCCTGCAATTCTCTCCAGGTAGACTCCAGGTAGACCATAACCCCAAGTCCTTTTCGCAATCTGTATGGCTAAGTTCTACATTATTTAACTTATAAGTGCTTGGGTTATGGACACTCCCGAGCTTCAGAACCTTGCATTTATCCACATTGAACTGCATCTGCCACTTTTCTGACCAGGAATTGAGTTTGTCTAAATCCTCCTGAAGTTCTATGACATCTACGTTTGAATCAATTATCCTACCTATCTTCGTGTCATCGGCGAATTTGCTCATATCACTGGTAATTCCCTCATCAAGGTCATTGATATATATTATAAACAACAACGGGCCTAAGACTGATCCCTGTGGAACACCACTTGTTACAGATCCCCACTCGGATTTAACCCCATTTATGCAAACTCTCTGCTTCCTATTGGTGAGCCATGACTCTATCCATGACAGCACTTTTCCCCCAATGCCATGAGCTGCCACTTTCTTTAAGTCTCTGGTGCGGTACTCTATCAAAAGCCTTACTAAAATCTAAATAAACAATGTCGAATTCTTTATCGTGATCAACAGCCTCAAAAGCTTTACTAAAGAAGGTTAATAAATTAGATAGGCAGGAACGGCCCCTCGTGAATCCATGCTGAGTATCATTAATCAAATTATGGTTATCTAGATGGCTTCTAATAATATCAGCTATAATTGACTCTAGTAATTTACCTACAATTGAGGTCAGGCTTATTGGGCGGTAATTTGACGGCAGTGACTTGTTCCCTGCTTTAAAAATAGGAATTACATTAGCTATCTTCCACATATCAGACACTACACCTGTTTGAAGAGATAAATTAAAAATGTTAGATATTGGTTCACAGAGTTCCATTTTGCATTCCTTAAGAACCCTTGCAAAAAGTTCATCAGGACCCGACGATTTATTTTGTTTCAGTCGGTCTACTTGTCTCATAACCATTTCGCTAGTGACTGTGATATTACGTAATTTATCTTCTTCAGGGACACTATAAAAATTAATTACTGGGATATTATTAGTGTCTTCCTTTGTGAAAACCGAGAGAAAATAATTATTAAAAATAGAGCACATATCATTCTCCTTGTCAGTAAGATACCCAGAGTTATTTTTAAGGGGACCTATCTTATCCCTAACTTTTGTTCTATAAACCTGGAAAAATCTTTTTGGGTTAGTTTTTGAATCCCTAGCAACTTTAATTTCGTAGACCTGGTCGTCATCACAGGTGGAGTGACAGACCTGGTCGTCATCACAGGTGGAGTGACAGACCTGGTCGTCATCACAGGTGGAGTGACAGACCTCCCACTACACTGATGACTCCCACTACACTGATGACTCCCACTACACTGATGACTCCCACTACACTGATGACTCCCACTACACTGATGACTCCCACTACACTGATGACTCCCACTACACTGATGACTCCCACTACACTGATGACTCCCACTACACTGATGACTCCCACTACACTGATGACTCCCACTACACTGATGACTCCCACTACACTGATGACTCCCACCACACTGATGACTCACTACACTGATGACTCTGCACTGATGACTCCCACTACACTGATGACTCACCACACTGATGACTCCCACCACACTGATGACTCACTACACTGATGACTCTACACTGATAACTCTCACTACATTGATGACTCTACACTGATGACTCCCACTACATTGATGACTCTACACTGATGACTCCCACTACACTGATGATTCCCACTACACTGATGACTCTACACTGATGACTCCCACTACACTGATGACTCCCACTACACTGATGACTCTACACTGATGACTCTACACTGATGACTCCCACTACACTGATGACTACACTGATGACTCCCACTACACTGATGACTCCCACTACACTGATGACTCCCACTACACTGATGACTCTACACTGATGACTCCTACTACACTGATGACTCCCACTACACTGATGATTCCCACTACACTGATGACTCTACACTGATGACTCCCACCACACTGATGACTCCCACCACACTGATGACTCTCACTACACATGACTCTACACTGATGACTCACTACAGGTGGCGGTGGAGGTGGTGGTGGTGATGGTGGTGGTGATGGTGGTGGTGGTGGTGATGGTGGTGGTGATGGTGGTGGTGGTGGTGGAGGTGGTGGTGGTGATGGTGGTGGTGGAGGTAGTGGTGGTGGAGGTGATGATGGTGGTTGTGGTGGAGGTGGTTGTGCTGGTAGTGGTGGTGGTGGTGCTGGTAGTGGTGGTGTTGTTGTAATTACTGCCGCATCTGGCAGCTTTTTCTTCAGCATCACCGGAGAGGAGAGTCAGAGGCGAAATATGAGAGACGGACAAATAACTCTTGTGTTGACAATGATGACAGTGAGATGACGACCAGGTCTGTCACTCCACCTGTGATGACGACCAGGTCTGTCACTCCACCTGTGATGACGACCAGGTCTGTCACTCCACCTGTGATGACGACCAGGTCTGTCACTCCACCTGTGATGACGACCAGGTCTGTCACTCCACCTGTGATGACGACCAGGTCTGTCACTCCACCTGTGATGACGACCAGGTCTGTCACTCCACCTGTGATGACGACCAGGTCTGTCACTCCACCTGTGATGACGACCAGGTCTGTCACTCCACCTGTGATGACGACCAGGTCTGTCACTCCACCTGTGATGACGACCAGGTCTGTCACTCCACCTGTGATGACGACCAGGTCTGTCACTCCACCTGTGATGACGACCAGGTCTGTCACTCCACCTGTGATGACGACCAGGTCTGTCACTCCACCTGTGATGACGACCAGGTCTGTCACTCCACCTGTGATGACGACCAGGTCTGTCACTCCACCTGTGATGACGACCAGGTCTGTCACTCCACCTGTGATGACGACCAGGTCTGTCACTCCACCTGTGATGACGACCAGGTCTGTCACTCCACCTGTGATGACGACCAGGTCTGTCACTCCACCTGTGATGACGACCAGGTCTGTCACTCCACCTGTGATGACGACCAGGTCTGTCACTCCACCTGTGATGACGACCAGGTCTGTCACTCCACCTGTGATGACGACCAGGTCTGTCACTCCACCTGTGATGACGACCAGGTCTGTCACTCCACCTGTGATGACGACCAGGTCTGTCACTCCACCTGTGATGACGACCAGGTCTGTCACTCCACCTGTGATGACGACCAGGTCTGTCACTCCACCTGTGATGACGACCAGGTCTGTCACTCCACCTGTGAATGTTCGGGGGGAAGAGTTTGGTGGACGCAGGTAGATGAGGAACAGAAGGTGTGGTTAATGAAGATACGAGTCATGTCTGAGGCTCTGGCTACCTGAGACCACCTGGGATTTCTTAGGGTCACCTGGAACTGCCTTCACGTACACACCACCCCTGGGGAGGGCACAGAGAGGGACATAAGAATAAAGGAGCACTGCAGCAGGCCTACTGGCTCATGCTAGGTCATGTTCAAGGATTCATCTCAAACTACTTTTTTTTTTTTTGGTCTTCCATTGTTTCCGGCATTGTTCTCCGTATTGCTGAATAAGACACTTGTGCAATATTTGGGTATCTTTATTATGAGAACGTTTCGCCAGCCAGTGGCTTCATCAGTCCGGCACAGAGAAGAACGGTGGAAGATGAGGAGGGAACTGAGGTAATCAGTCCCTCAGCCTGGAGTCGATGTGTTTAGTCCACCAATCTTGATACAAATACAGCATATGAGCAGAGAAGTGGCTATATATATATATATATATATATATATATATATATATATATATATATATATATATATATATATATATATATATATATATATATATATATATATATATATACATATACTGTCTACACGCACACAAACATACATACACCTAAGAATAGCGTTTCGACACCTGAGTAAGGAATCATTCAAGACACTGTACACCATGTACATCAGGTCCATATTGGAGTATGCAGCACCAGTATGTAACCCACGCCCAGTCAAGCACGTCAAGAAATTAGAGAAAGTGCAAAGGTTTGCAACAAGGCTAGTTCCGGAGCTAAGGTGCATGTCCTACGAAGAGAGGTTAAGGGAAATTTACCTAACAATACGGGAGGACAGGCAATATAGGCTATAGGTTGTGGGGGACATGATAACGACATATAAAGTACTGAGAGGAATTGACAAGGTGGACAGAGACGGGATGTTTCAGATATGGGACACAGCAACAAGGGGTCACAACTGAAAGTTGAAAACTCAGATATCTGAGTCACAGGGATGTTAGGAAGTGGAACAATCTGGAGAGTGATATAGTAGAGGCAGGATCCATACATAGCTTTAGGAAGAGGCACGATAAAGCTCATGTAGCAGGGAGAGAGTGGACCTAGTAGCGACCATCGAAAAGGCGGGGCCACGAGCTGTGAATCGACGCCTGCATCTACAAATAGATGAGTACAAATAGGTGAGTACATAGAGACAGACACACACACGCACACACCACACACCCCTGCAACCACAACTAGGTGAGTACACACACACACAGGGATCGAGGACTAAGGAGCACAGATGAAAGCTAAACACGCATGGGTCACAGGGAAGTTAGAATGTATTTGAAGAGCGTCTGAAGGTGTACATTCAAGAGCAAATATGATAGGGTCCAGGAGCTAGGCAATCAAATAATAATATCAGTTGATAGCAGATTAAGTGTAAGAGCCAAAAGCTTCTATGTACCGAGGTAAGAAGTTTCTTTTCATTTTATTAGTAGTATGAGGTGAAAGCCCTCCCGTCTCCTGGAGTTTCTTCAATGTACGATAGACATGACAGTGACAACCTTGACACAGGAAGCCACCAGTGTCTCGTCAGTGCCTGGCGGAAGACAACAGACTCGCTGTTCCCTCGACGACCAGGGAGCTACACGCGTTCATTCTCTAGAAAACCTTCACTCTCATCACAACTGTTGTGATGGGACAAATATAGGAATGGTTTTAGCCAACGGAGGAAGTAGATGAACATCGTATACATGTTGTGACAACATATGTAGTATAAATCAGGAGTGGAGGGGCCGTCACGGGCATCATCACCGCAGCCACCAACACATTTCACACCTGGTCACCGACAATTACCAGGTTGCATGGCACCGAATCAATCGGCAAATGATCGTTATAATGTGCATGATTCACGGGGAAGCCTCAGAGTGGCCCCAGGATCACGGTGACGCCCAAGTAACCACGCGACACAAAGCCATGTCACTGGGGGTTGTGTGGTGTTGGGGAGGGAGTGGGAGTGTTGGAGTGCTGGACACCCGGCACAGGTGCTCCAACACCGTGGGAACACTACCAACAACACCCACACCACGCCACTCAAATTATTTTATAATGTTATCCTCTTATATAATTTGGGGGTATTCCTCGGTGCATCTGTGAATTCACATTTTGAACGTATCTCACGTATGCAAGACTGCACATAATACTATCACATATTTTGATTTTTTTATTATTGATAAAACGGAGGTAAAATTTTCATGCTTAGGACGAAGAGAAATATCATTTATAGGAATGAATGAAGAGCCAGAAGTGAACATGGAGAAAGTGATGCAGCAAGAACCTGTTTTAGGAGAGCTGTAGATGAGTGGCACAACCTGGCAAGCAGTGCCACCACTCAAGAAATCATTCGTGGAGAAACGCTTCCTCAATAAATTATCCTAACACTGAACACCGATAACTGATTACAGTTGTGACCGGGTGTGGACGTGTGAATTGCTCATTACTTTATAATTTGTTCATGATTGTAACCATGTATAAACGTAAGTAAATTTACTTACTTACATGATTCATTACCTTTGTAACTTGTGAAGTCCATTACCTTTGTAACTTGTGAAGTTAATTACCTTTGTACCTTGTTCAGCTATCAAAACTTTGGGGCCAGTCCCTGGACCCATTACGTACCTCTGTAATCTGTAAATTCCTTTGTAACTTGTCATGATTGTGACCAGATCTACCTGGAGTTCATTACCTTTGTAACTTCTTGTAACTTCTCCTTACCAATTTTAACAGGACACATGACCATAACACTAGACACAGATCACTCCTCGATGTTCCCCGTGTCCATCTAACACTATGTAAAAACTCAATGCATATAAAAGGCACGAAAATTTGGAATTCATTACCTGTCATTGCCAAAGAAACCCTGCCTGTACCCCAATTCAAAACGATTCTAAAAAAACCACCTTCTCACCCAAACCTAAATGCTCAATATCAAACATTCCCAACAAAGTAGAATAATCACTTACTGTAAAAACCTGACTAATCACTTAAATGTAAAAACCTGTTATGAATAATACATACTAAGTTAACTGTTTCCATAACATTTACATTATAATGACCACGTAAACTGTAACTGCAATGCAATTAATTGTTTTAAATTGTTATCTCACTCAATTAGTTGCATTGCTACAATTAATTGATATGTTCAACTTATATTCAAACTTTATAACTTAGATACGCAATTATACTTATTATATAAATTATCAACCATAACTTTTTACCATGTAGTCTAGAATTAAGTAGACCTAAGAATGCCCGCAATGCACAGCATATTAGGGGCTTTTGGCATGTACATCTCATTAATAACTATGTATCTTGTCCACCATATATCATTGTACCATGTCTCAATAAAGTATTATTATTATTATTATTATTATTATTATTATTATTATTATTAGCTATCAAAACTTTGGGGCCCAGTCCTTGGACCCATTATGTACCTCTGTAATCTTTTGACTACCGCCCACAGGATGGGTATGGGGTGCATAATAAAGATATTAAACTAACTAACACTGAACATGTCTTTTACGATTATCGGTATCTTATACGATCTCTTGCCCAAGTGTCAGTAAGTAAGCTTATTTAGGCATAGGTACGCATAAGTACAATTATCATACATAGTGTAAATTACATAGGATAACCCCCCCCCACAAAAAAAGTTAGACAGTGACTTTATTTCCATTGGTGTCATTGATCGAATAATCTTGGGGTAGTTTGAAAACATGTTAGACAAGAGTAAGAGTAACTACATAGGCATCCTACTGTAAGGAACTAAAGATGACGTACAGAAACCGGTAATGATATTTTGGCTTCGGTGGATAGGGGACGTCCGAAGAATGGTTAGAAGAGGGGTGAGGTATTATTGAGAGGCAGCGGCCTGAGCACCCAGCAACATGTGTAAGTTGGACAGGTTACCTGAGTTGTGGAGGTATGACGCATTGTGTCTACACTTGCAAGTCGGCGAAGATATAGTTCGGTGGGTCATCTTTAGATCATGATAAACAAACCATACCACGGGTGGGGTTAGAACCCGAGATCAGAGAGTCTCAAAACTCCAGACCGACGCGTTAGCCACTGGGCCAGCTAGCTTCAATAAGATTCGTCCAACTAGGTATATTTCTACATCATAGGAAGGTTAGCATAGGCACCACCACAGTGGTTTGTTTGCTATCGTGTCATTACGATTTCGTGAGTCATGTTTAGATCATGATGTCTGCCCAGCTGAAAAAAAACATCTAGGAGGCAAGTGTTGGTGAGTGTGTTCTCCGAGTTACCTGCCTTGTTGAAAAAAAGCCACGTGTTAGAATATAGGATTATACAAACACGTACTGCAGATTTCCAGGTATCGTTATTTTAAATCTGATAAACAGTAAATATTTTTTTTTTAAAAACACTGAGGAAATATGTTAAAGAGAAGTGCATGAAACGTGAACGCTTATAGCGCAATAATGTTGTGTGCTCTTCCATTAATTCCAAATGACTAACTGTCCATTGGTCAACATGAAGCCCACCTGGTGTCTTCCACCCACCCTGCACCCACCACCACCCTCTTACTACCACCAACCACTCACTGCCACCCACCACCCCTCACTACCACCCACCATCACCACCACCCTCATCCTTACCATCCAACATAAGCTACCATAAATGCTCTCCATCACCCGGAGGGTTAGTAACCCATGATAACCCAATAAAGCCATATCATCACACTGGCTAAGATAACACAATAAGTGTCATGGGCCCAAGACTATTCGACTGCCTTCCAGCATACATAAGGGAGATTATCAATAAACCCCTGGCTGTCTTCAAGAAGGAACTGGAGAGGCACCTAAAGTCAGTACCTGACCAGTCGGGCTGTGGTTCGTATGTCGGTTTGCGTGCGACCAGGATTAAGAGCCTGGTTGATCGGGCACTGTGTCAGTAGTGTTACTGTGTAGTATACTTAGCTAATCCTAGCTACTTTATAGATATCCTCCACAAGGCCTGGTCTTGGATCTGGCCACGGGGGAGTTGACCCCCGGAACATCCTTCAGGTATACTCCAGGTCGGTCCCAGGATGCGACCCACACCAATCCAGGTAGCTACTTACCACTAGGTGAAGAGGGGTAACAGGTGTCTGAAAACATGCTCAGCGTTTCTATTCATCTGGTGATCGAACTTTGATCCCTCAGTGTGTGAGCTGAAGCCGCTATCTACTAAGCCACGAGCATCTAGTGTACTGATTCAATACAGTCACCGTGGACCAATGTAGCTGTAAATACTAAACCATTAAGAAGCCCATTCAGCATGTCTCGTTGTACCGCGACCTTCACCGTTTGATATACTTTTCATATATTGGCATGTATGTGCCACCACATACATGCCAATGTTTGAGTATCTTGGTGAATAATAAGACTTCGGATGCGAGTCTTCGAGTTGATTAGATATGGTACAGTGCAGTGTTAGTTGCTAGTCCGCCTGGCCGACATCTGGAGTTTACCTGGAGAGAGTTCCAGGGGTCAACGCTCCTGCGGCCCGGTCTGTGACCAGGCCTCATGTTGGATCAGAGCCTGATCAACCAGGCTGTTACTGCTGGCCGCACGCAGTCCAACGTACGAACCACAGCCTGGTTGGTCAGGCACCGACTTTAGGTGACTGTCCAGTGCCTGCTTGAAGACAGCCAGAGGTCTATTGGTATTTCCCCTTATGTATGCTGGGAGGCAGTTGAACAGTCTTGGGCCCCTGATACTTATTGTGTTGTCTCTCAAAGTGCTAGTGGCACCCCTGCTTTTCATTGTCTAGCGAGTGTTGGGGTATACCTGGAGGGTATTCCGAGGGTCAACGCCCCCGCGGCATGGTCCATGACTAGGCCTCGCGGTGGATTAGGACCTGATCAACCAGGCTGTTACTGCTGGCTGCACTCAGACCGACGTACGAACCACAGGCCGGCTTGTCAGGTACTGACTTTAGGGGTCTGTCCAGCTCTCTCTTGAAGACAGCCAGGGGTCTATTGGTAATCCCCCTTATGTATGCTGGGAGGCAGTTGAACAGTCTTGGACCCCTGACACTTATTGTGTTTTCACTTAGCATACTCATGGCGCCCCTGCTTTTCATTATGGGGATTTTGCACCGCCTGCCGAGTCTTTTGCATTCGTAGGGAGAGATTTCCATGTGTAGATTTGGGACTAGTCTCTAGGATTTTCCCAGTGTCTATTATCATGTATCTAGTACAGGTCAAAGGACTTCAACCGTTCCCAGTAATTTAGGTGCTTTTTGGTACTTATAAGTGCAGTGAAAGTTCTCTGTATTCTCAAGGTCTGCAATTTCGCCTGTCATGAAAGGGACCGTTTGTGTACAGTAATATTCCACCCTAGAGATTAGATTTAGATTTTGCCACCGAAGTGGCTAATTTCTTGTGCACCCCATATCCATCCTGTGGACAGTAGCGCAAGAGCATATGGATACACAAAAGGCCTAGGAACTAGGCCCCAAAAGGGTTAACAGGAGTACAATTGGATTTATATCTACAGTTCACTTATCTGTTACAAGCAAATTTAGGAAATTTGCTTAGTATATCTGGTATTTTATTTTCATTAATTTGATATTTTGACATGTCTCATAGGTTATTATACTGTCTATATATGGACAATTAAGCACATAGTGTTCAAGACAGCGACCTTATGCCAGACCACTTAATTTACATTTGGTTTGATCATCATCTGTGTGTCTCCCAAACTGCAGAGTGGTCCAGTGCTGTGACTTATATCTCTATGTCAGATATGAGGATGAGGAAAAGGATGGGAGCGAGTACTGTACCTTGTGAAACAGAGCTTTTCACTGTAGCCGCCTCTGACTTTATTCCATTTAATGTTACTCTTCGTGTTCTATTTGTTAGGAAGTTATAGATCCATCTACCAACTTTTCCTGTTATTCATTTATCACACATTTTGTGTGCTATTGATTCTTGACAAGCCCCTCTAGGATTTTCCAGGTGTAAATTAATGGTGTATCTTTCTCGTTTGCGTTCCAAGTAATGCAAATCAAAGGCCTTCAAACGTTCCCAATAATTTGGGTTCTTGACTGAATTTGTACATACAGGGAAGGTTCTCTGTACATTATGCAGGTCTGCAGTATTGCCCTCCTTAAGAGTGTACAACAATATTCCAGCCTAGAGAGGACAAGTGACTAAACTGGACCATTACTGGCTTTGCATCTCTTGTTTGAAGATTATCGCTCCATTATATCATCTTCCTAGAGGTTGTGACAATAACACTGTTGTGATTCTTGAAATTGAGATCCTTCGACATTATCACTTCTAAGTCCTACAAGTAAATTCTTCGTTTTATTGAGTAGCTAAAGTGAGTTTTATATTCCGTTCTAGATTTTATTTTCTCATTATTTCCATAAAGGAGTTGCTGAAATTAGTCCTTATTGAGCGTTATACTTTTCTAGTGGCCCACTTGAATACTGTCCTAATGTAGGATGCTTCATCTCTCTCTCTTCGCACTCCTCTTCCCTACACTTACCACCTTCACCCACATACATCACTCTCCTCCACCTTCACCCACATACATCACTCTCCTCCACCTTCACCCACATACATCACTCTCCTCCACCTTCACCCACATACGTCACTCTGCTCCACCTTCACCCACATACATCACTCTCCTCCACCTTCACCCACATACGTACCTCTGCTCCACCTTCACCCACATACGTCACTCTCCTCCACCTTCACCCACATACATCACTCTTCTCCACCTTCACCCACATACATCACTCTGCTCCACCTTCACTCACATTCGTCACTCTCCTCAACCTTCACCCACATACGTCACTCTCCTCCACCTTCACCCACATACGTCACTCTCCTCCACCTTCACTCACATACGTCACTCTCCTCCACCTTCACCCACATACGTCACTCTCCTCCACCTTCACCCACATACATCACTCTTCTCCACCTTCCACATACATCACTCTCCTCCACCTTCACCCACATACATCACTCCTTCACCCACATACATCACTCTCTCCACCTTCACCCACATACATCACTCTCCTCCACCTTCACCCACATACATCACTCTCCTCCACCTTCACCCACATACATCACTCTCCTCCACCTTCACCCACATACGTCACTCTCCTCCACCTTCACCCACATACATCACTCTTCTCCACCTTCACCCACATATGTCACTCTGCTCCACCTTCACCCACATACGTCACTCTCCTCCACCTTCACTCACATACGTCACTCTCCTCCACCTTCACCCACATACGTCACTCTCCTCCACCTTCACCCACATACATCACTCTCCTTCACCTTCACCCACATACATCACTCTCCTCCACCTTCACCCACATACGTCACTCTCCTCCACCTTCACCCACATACATCACTCTTCTCCACCTTCACCCACATACATCACTCCTCCACCTTCACCCACATACGTCACTCTGCTCCACCTTCACCCACATACATCACTCTCCTCCACCTTCACCCACATACGTCACTCTGCTCCACCTTCACCCACATACGTCACTCTCCTCCACCTTCACTCACATACGTCACTCTCCTCCACCTTCACCCACATACGTCACTCTCCTCCACCTTCACCCACATACATCACTCTCCTTCACCCACATACATCACTCTGCTCCACCTTCACCCACATACGTCACTCTCCTCCACCTTCACTCACATACGTCACTCTCCTCCACCTTCACCCACATACGTCACTCTCCTCCACCTTCACCCACATACGTCACTCTCCTCCACCTTCACCCACATACGTCACTCCTCCACCTTCACCCACATACATCACTCTTCTCCACCTTCACCCACATCATCACTCTCCTCCACCTTCACCCACATACATCACTCTGCTCCCCTTCACCCACATACATCACTCTCCTCCACCTTCACCACATACGTCACTCTCCACCTTCACCACATACATCACTCTCCTCCACCTTCACCCACATACATCACTCTCCTCCACCTTCACCCACATACGTCACTCTCCTCCACCTTCACCCACATACATCACTCTTCTCCACCTTCACTACATACATCACTCTGCTCCACCTTCACCCACATACATCACTCTCCTCCACCTTCACCCACATACGTCACTCTCCTCCACCTTCACCCACATACGTCACTCTTCTCCACCTTCACCCACATACATCACTCTCCTCCACCTTCACCCACATACGTCACTCTCCTCCACCTTCACCCACATACATCACTCTTCTCCACCTTCACCCACATACAGCACTCTGCTCCACCTTCACTCACATACGTCACTCTCCTCCACCTTCACCCACATACGTCACTCTCCTCCACCTTCACCCACATACGTCACTCTCCTCCACCTTCACTCACATACGTCACTCTCCTCCACCTTCACCCACATACGTCACTCTCCTCCACCTTCACCCACATACGTCACTCTCCTCCACCTTCACCACATACGTCACTCTGCTCCACCTTCACCCACATACATCACTCTCCTCCACTTCACCCACATACGTCACTCTGCTCCACCTTCACCACATACGTCACTCTCCTCCACCTTCACTCACATACGTCACTCTCCTCCACCTTCACCCACATGTCACTTCTCTCCACCTTCACCACATACATCACTCTCCTTCCCCACATACATCACTCTCCTCCACCTTCACCCACATAGTCACTCTCTCCACCTTCACTCACATACGTCACTCTCCTCCACCTTCACCACATACGTCACTTCTCCACCTTCACCCACATACGTCACTCTCCTCCACCTTCACCCACATACGTCACTCTCTCCATCTTCACCACATACATCACTCTCCTCCACTTCACCCACATACATCACTCTCCTCACCTTCACCACATACATCACTCTCTCACCTTCACCACATACATCACTCTCCTTATCTTCACCACATACATCACTCCTTCACCCACATACATCACTTCTCCTTCACACATACATCACTCCTTCACCCACATACATCACTCTCCTTCACCCACATACATCACTCCTTCACCCACATACATGACTCTCCTCCACCTTCACCCACATACATCACTCTCCTCCACCTTCATCCACATACATCACTCTCATCCACCTTCACCCACATACATCACTCTCCTTCACCCACATACATCACTCTCCTTCACCCACATACATCACTCTCCTTCACCCACATACATCACTCCTCCACCTTCACCCACATACATCACTCTCCTTCACCCACATACATCACTCTCCTCCATCTTCACCCACATACATCACTCTCCTTCACCCACATACATCACTCTCTTCACCACATACATCACTCTCCTCACCTTCACCACATACATCACTCTCTCTCCACCTTCACCACATACATCACTTCCTCAAATTCTACATACATCACTCTCCTCCACCTTCACCACATACATCACTCCTTCACCCACATACATCACTCCTTCACCATACAACTCCTTCACCCACATACATCATCTTCCTACCTCTCATTCCCCACATACATCACTCTCCTCACACCCACATACATCACTCTCCACCTTCATCCACATACATCATCACTCTCTCACCTTCACCCACATACATACTTCTACCTTCACCCACATACATTCACTATCTCCTCCACCTTCACCCACACATCACTCTCCTTCACCCACATACATCACTCTCCTTCACCTCACATACATCACTCTCCTCACCTTCACCACATACATCACTCTCCTCCACTTCACCCACATACATCACTTCCTCACCTTCACCCACATACATCACTTCCTCCACCTTCACCACATACATCACTTCCTCCACCTTCACCACATACATCACTTCCTCACTTCACCACATACATCTACCTTCACCCACATACATCACTCCTTCACCCACATACATCATCTCCTTCACCCACATACATCACTCTCCTTCACCACATACATCACTCCTTCACCCACATACGTACTCTCCTCCACCTTCACCACATACATCACTCTCTCCACCTTCACCCACATACATACTCTCTCCACCTTCACCCACATACATCACTCTCTTCACCCACATACATCACTCCTTCACCACATACATCACTCCTTCACCCACATACATCACTCCTCCTTACCCACATACTCACTCTCCCTTCACCCACATACATCACTCTCTCCACCTTCACCACATACATCACTCTCCTTCACCCACATACATCACTCTACTTCACCCACATACATCAGTCCTCCACCTTCACCCATACATCACTCTCCTCCACCTTCACCCATACATCACTCTCTCACCTTCACCCACTACATCACTCTCCTCCACCTTCACCCCATACATCACCTCTCACTTCACCCAACACACACCCACATACACTACTCCTCTTCACCCTGCCTCCTTAACCGCAATACACGACTTCACCCCCGCCTTCCCCACACCACACTTCCCCACACTTCACCCACCTCTCTACTCCCCCACCCCCTTCCCCACACCTCCACTCCTTCCCCACCCATCCTTCCCACCACCAGCCTTCCCACACCCATCACTTCCCACCAGCCTTCCACACTACATTCCCCAACCATCGCTCCTTCACACCCACATAATCACTCTCTCCACATCTTCAACACTCCTCACTCTCACACCACATCTCTCCTCCACCTCAACTCCACTCCAACACTCCTACAACCTTTCCCAAACTACATCACTTCTCCACACACCACCATTTCCCTCAACATCTCACCAGCCTATCTCCATCACCCACATCTCACTTCCCATACCACCATCAATGTACGTGAACCCATACGTATTGATATTATAGACATCAATTTAAAAATGACAAATAATTTTACTATATTTGTTCGAAAGATTTTGAATGTGACTATTATTATCATAACACTATCTTATTATATATATATATATATATATACTATATCATATTATATATTATATATTGTACAAGATTTAAGAGTAACATTGTTGATATAAAGATGGCATATACGTATATACTATATATATATATTTAATAATATATATATATATATATATAATATAATATACAGTATAATATTTATACTATATGTATATATATATATATATATATATATATAATAATATATATATATATATATATATATATATATATATATATATATATATATATACTGTATATCATTTTATATCAAAATTATTCTTAATATTATTTTATATATATATATATGTATATATATTTTATATATATATATATATATATATATATATATATATATATATATATATATATATATATATATATATATATTATATGGATCATATATATTATAGCCACTTGGCAAAGTATTTGATTAAGCATTAAAAGTATTCTAAGTTTAAACTTATATTAAATAAGCTTTAAATTTGTAGACAGTACTAGGCTTTAAATCGAGGCAGTACTAGGTTTTAAATCAAGGCAATACTAAGCTTTAAATTGATAAATATTACTAGGCTTTAAAATCAGTTTTAATTAAACTATAAACTGCTAAATAGTATATTAACACTCCGGCCGTCTCCCACCGAGGTAGAATGACCTGAAAAGAAAAACAGGAACCACTTTCTCCGTCACTCATTCAATCACTGTCATGCCAGAAACATGCTGACATCACAATTCCAATAGCCCTCCCAACTACATCCCCCACCCTCCTTCAGAGTGCAGGCACTCCACTATATATTATATATATATATATATATATATATATATATATATATATATATATATATATATATATATATATATATATATATATATATACATATATGAATAAACAGAAGGGCAGACGGAAGAGAGCTCGGACCGTGGTCCAGAGATTGACAGGCCCAGCGCTTTACTACTTAGGCTACGGAGCTTCTAATTTGGAAGATTCGGAAACTGTACTGGGCCGATGACCATGGAGCTGAACTCTTCTCCAGGCTGATGGTCTGATCACCTCAAACTATTTCTCCAAGCTTGATTGATTATTACATCATCTGAACCTCGTCACTACTCCTGTTGCCTACAATCCATTCTTTGTATTTGACTGATAAAGCCTACTGCGTAGTTAGTTAGTTTGATATCTTTATTATGCACCCCATACCCATCCTGTGGGCGGTAGTCAAAAGATTACAGAGGTACATAATGGGTCCAGGGACTGGACCTCAAAGTTTGATAGCTGAGCAAGTTACAAAGGTAATGAACTCAGATGGTCACAATCATGACAAGTTACAAAGGTATTTGCAGATTACAGAGGTATATATAGGGTCCAAAGACTGGGCCCCAAAGTTTTGATAGCTGAACAAGGTACAATGGTAATGAATTCACTAGTTACAAGGTAATGAATTATGTAAGTAAATTTACTTACGTCTGTACATGGTTGCACTCATGAACAAATTATAAAGCAATGAGCAATCTATTAGTCTACACCCAGCCACAACTGTAATGAGTTATTGGTGCAAATTTTAATTGTTGGGTCACACACACACACACATATACACATACATATACACACACATACATGTATATACATACACACATACACATACACACATATATACATACACACACACACACGTGTCAATGCTTTATTTACAGGGAGCAAAGTCAGGGTATTTTTCCAGAATGGTCTGTAATATACCACTGTGGATAAAATACTTTGACATATCTTAAACATTTCTGAGTGAGTAGTCTCTGAATTCATTAATTTTATCGCACTCCAGTACATAATGACGCAGGGTGTGACAATAATCCAACTGGCAAAGTTTACATCTTGTTTGGTCTACATCTGGTGGTGGTGATTTAACCTGCCAAAGATACTTGTAACCCAGACGGAGGCGGGCGGTAGTGACATCCAAGAGTCTGCTTATTTTGTTGGATGCACCATAGACATGTGGCTCCTCCTGCATGATAGAGTGATGATAGATGGACTGACTGGTGTCAATCTCCCTGAGTCTTAAGTCAATAAAATTCAGTTGAAGTTCTTTTCGTATTATTGTTCTCAAACTGCTAACTGACAAGCCAAGATTGTAATCTATCCCCTCTTTGAAAGCATAAAAGTTAGCCAATTTATCAGTTCTATCATGCATCTGAAGACCAATGTGACTCTACTGCGTAGGCGAAACGTTTTAACAATAAAGATACCCAACTGTTGCACATGTCTTACTCATCAGCATGGAGATGTGTTTAAGGGCACTATGTTGTGTGAATATTATGCAAAGAATTCGTTACTTGAAGACCAGAAAACTATGGAGGGATTGTGTGGTTTTAACTTTTAGTAAGGATGGAGCAAAACCGGAAGAACAGGAGGGTGTATATATCTTGGGTGGTGTGAAGAAGGGGTAGTGGTCATTCCAAGGAAGGTTAGAGAAAGGATGGGGGGGTTAAGGAGGTTTTGAGTAAGGAGACTTGGACATCCAACAAGCTTGCGTAAGCACGAGAGATAGGAGTGAGTAGAGGAAAATGGTTTTTATGATTTGACATGCTGTTGGAGTGTGAGCAAGGTAACATTTATGATGGGATTCGGGGAAAGAAGTTAGCCAGACTTCAGTTCTGGAGGTGGGAAGTGGAGTGCCTGCACTCTGAAGGAGGGGTGGGGGATGTAGTTGGGAGGGCTATTGGAATTGTGATGTCAGCATGTTTCTGGCATGACAGTGATTGAATGAGTGACGGTGAAAGTGGTTCCTGTTTTTCTTTTTCAGGTCATTCTACCTCGGTGGGAGACGGCCGGAGTGTTAATATACTATTTAGCAGTTTATAGTTTAATTAAACCTCATTTTAAAGCCTAGTACTATTTATCAATTTAAAGCTTAGTATTGCCTTGATTTAAAACCTAGTACTGCCTCGATTTAAAGCCTAGTACTGTCTACTAATTTAAAGCTTAGTAATATAAGTTTAAAGCCTAGTAATAACTATAAGTTTAATGCTTAATCTTTCAGAAAACTTTTTGCCACAAGTGGCGTCATCAATACTATCAGTGATCCCCCACAGCTGAAGCAGCTGATACTATCACCACAGCCCAGGGAAGGCTGCTAGGTTTGGTTTGGTTAGAGAACTGTCGTTTACTAATAAAAATAGCTGACTAAAACATACCACAACGCCAATAAATGAAAAATTACAGGGCATTCACTGTTGCAAGGCCAGAGTAAATCACCCATCCCACTATTTTAGCAACAGTGAGATACTGACTTTGCATGGTGCCAGATAAGTGGAAAATGGCAAATGTAATACCTATTTTCAAAGCAGGAGACAGGTCCTTAGCTTCGAACTATAGACCAATAAGCCTAACCTCCATAGTGGGAAAATTTATGGAATCAATAATTGCCGAGGCAATTCGTAGCCATCTTGAAAAGCATAAATTAATCAAAGAATCTCAGCACGGTTTTACAAAAGGGCGATCCTGCCTTACAAATTTAATACCTTTTTTCACTAAGGTATTTGAGGAGGTAGATCATGGTAATGATTATGATATTGTGTATATGAACTTCAGTAAGGCTTTTGATAGAGTCCCACATCAGAGACTATTGAGGAAAATTAAGGCACACGGAATAGGAGGATAAATTTTTTCCTGGATAGAGGCATGGTTGACAAATAGGCAGCAGAGAGTTTGCATAAATGGAGAGAAATCAGAGTGGGGAAGCGTCACAAGCGGTGTTCCACAGGGGTCGGTATTGGGCCCCTTGTTGTTCACAATCTACATAAACGACATATGTTAAGTAAAAGGACACAAATGCAACTAATGTGACATTTTATTGTGGCAACGTTTCGCTCTCCAGGAGCTTTCTCCAGGAGCGAAACGTTGCCACAATAAAATGTCACATTAGTTGCATTTGTGTCCTTTTACTTAACATATTGTCGGTAATTCTACCAATATTATTACATAAACGACATAGATGAGGGAATAAATAGCGACATAAGCAAGTTTGCCGATGACACCAAAATAGGCCGTCCAATTCATTCAAATGAGGACAGTAGAGAACTCCAGGAAGATTTGAATAGACTGATGCAGTGGTCGGAGAAGTGGCAGATGCAGTTTAATATAGATAAATGCAAAGTTCTAAATATTGGACAGGACAATAACTATGTCACATATATACTAAATAATGTAGATCTGAATACTACTGATTGCGAAAAGGATTTAGGAGTTCTGGTTAGCAGTAATCTAAAACCAAGACAGCAGTGCATAAGTGTTCGCAATAAAGCGAACAGAATCCTTGGCTTCATATCAAGAAGCATAAATAATAGGAGTCCTCAGGTTGTTCTTCAACTCTATATATCCTTGGTTAGGCCTCATCTAGATTATGCTGCACAGTTTTGGTCACCGTATTACAGAATGGATATAAATGCTCTGGAAAACGTACAGAGGAGGATAACTAAGTTGATCCCATGTATCAGAAATCTTCCCTATGAGGATAGACTGAGGGCCCTGAATCTGCACTCTCTAGAAAGGCGTAGAATTAGGGGAGATATGATTGAGGTGTATAAATGGAAAACAGGAATAAATAAAGGGGATATGAATAGCGTGCTAAAAATATGTAGTATTGACAGGACTCGCAGCAATGGCTTTAAGTTGGATAAATTCAGATTCAGGAAGGATATAGGAAAGCATTGGTTTGGTAATAGAGTTGTCGATGAGTGGAACAAACTCCCGAGTACAGTTATAGAGGCTAAAACGTTGTGCAGTTTTAAAAATAGGCTAGATAAATATATGAGTGGGTGCGGGTGGGTGTGAGTTGGTCTTGACTAGTTTGTGCTACTAGGTCAGATGCAGTGCTCCTTCCTTAAGTGAATGTAACCTGACCTGGATGGGTCGGGGCATTGGCTTAAGCCGGTGGGAGACTTGGACCTGCCTCGCATGGGCCAGTAGGCCTGCTGCAGTGTTCCTTCTTTCTTATGTTCTTAAATGGGCTGAGGGAAGATGCATCTAACCACGTACATACATATATAGTAGGTTTGATATAGATGTTTCTTGAGTCCAGGACAATTTAGACTTCCCACGCTGACAGACCACCCGGTTTTGTGACTGACTAGACTTGACAGCTTCGTGACTGACTACTTGACATACAGGCCACACGGCGTCATAAGTAACAGACCACACGGTTTCATAAATGACAGTCTACACGGCTTCATAAATGACAGTCCACAAGGCGCCATAAATGACAGACCACATGGCTGCTTGACTGACAGACCAGTTTTCTCAGTCGTTTAAAGATTTATCATCAAAGTGTGGATTAGAACTGTTCCACTCACAGTACTGTGACTTAGCTCTTCTTTATCCTAGGTTAACAGCCTGAAGAAAATCTTCTTGAGGAGTGAGTGATGTAGGGGAGGGCTGAGTGAACCAGGTGTTCCACCACACCTACTTCCTGTCCCTCCTCCCCAGGGGCTCCACCAACCGCTATAGTCACCTGTAATGTACCTTCGCTCGCCTCATGGTCTTCTTCAGCAGGTTAAGAAAGTTTAGCCTTCCTCAGAGTGTTCCTCCAAGGACACACTGCACCTTTTATTTTGTAGATGTACATGAGTGGGAGTTAGAGGGGTATTTTATTCAGCTGGGAAAATTCGTTCCGACGTAGATGTTAGTCACATTAATTCGCTCATTGAAGCTTTTGAATATTTACCCCTCAAGGATAAGAAACATTTGATCCAATGAACTAGATCTGCACTGTATGACTTACAGGTTTAGCGCTTCCCATAATATAATAATAATTATAAACATTTGACCAAGGCCTTGCGCTGTCTTTACCGATCCACCCCGTAAAAATGAATTTATATGATAAGATATAATTAGTTTAAAAATGGTTTCAGGGAAAATGTATTCTACAAAAACAGGTAATTTCCCATTAAATATTACATCTTCTGGCAAGTGGCGTCATTAAAGCAAATTCTTTAGAATTCTTAATGGGTGCGTTGAAGAGCTATGTAAGTTGGGGTGTGAGAAGGACCTACCTAGTATATACTAAGGCGTAGGTCATTGGTCTATGGAGATATATTAGCCACCAAATTCTTCCCCAGGTCCTCCCAGCAGGTATATGAATGGTGAAGATTGAGACACTTATGCAACATATGGGAATCTTTATTGAGGAAACGTTTCGCCACACAGTGGCTTCATCAGTCCTATACAAAATAGAGAGGGGTAAGGAGAGGAGGAAGCCACTGTGATAATCCAAGAGAGCCAGTGCGTCATCGAGGATTGTCTGTCTTATATCCATTGGGGTCCTCAATCTTGTCCCCCAGGATGCGACCCACACCAGTCGACTAACACCCAGGTATCTATTTGCTGCTAGGTGAACAGGACAACAGGTGTAAGGAAACGCGTCGAAATGTTTCCACCCCGCCGGGAATCGAACCCGGGCCCTCCGTGCGTGAAGAGAGATTTAGCCACCAGGCGAAACGTTTCCTTAATAAATATTCCCATATGTTGCATAAGTGTCTCAATCTTCAACTTGTCGGTTTTCAAACCATTTATCACATATATGAATGGTGTGAGATGAGGTGGCATGTTCACTCTTGCTATTACTGGGTAGTAGCGCCCGTGGTCCTCCCTCACCTGCTTTATCCTCCATGTTACTGTATGATCCTCAGAGTAGTGTTCACCCTACCAGCTGTGTGACCTTCACTGAAAACCCTCATGTTAGTGTTCACCTGACAGGTGACCTCACCTGATGTTAGTGTTCACCTGACAGGTGACCTCCACCTCATGTTAGTGTTCACCTGACAGGTGACTTCACCTGATGTTAAGTGTTCACCTGACAGGTGACCTCCACCTCATGTTAGTGTTCACCTGACAGGTGACCTCCACCTCATGTTAGTGTTCACCTGACAGGTGACCTCCACTTGATGTTAGTGTTCACCTGACATGTGACCTCCACCTGATGTCATTGATTATCCGACAGGTGACCTCCACCTGATCTGTAAAAATTTGCATTCGTGGTAACAGTGGGGGGCCATGCTAACCTCCCTGTGGTGTATAAATATACCTAGTTGGATTAATCTTATTGTAGCCAGCTGGCCCAGTGGCTTACGCGGTGGACTGGAGTTTTACGATTCACTCGCCGCGAGTTCAAGCCCCACCATTACCGAGGTTTGAATTTGTTCGAGGGGGTAGCGAAGAACCATAGGTTTTTCTAGGTGAGGCTGGGGGTGTGGTCGTCGACTTCAATTTCTTCTACGGTGTTGGAGTCTTGGTCTTCAGGCAGTGATGTTGTGGTTATGGAGGTGGAGGCAGGTGGAGTTGCTGGGGGTTATTTCTTGGGAGGCTGCATATCCACAACTCTGTTCGAAAACCAGTACTTGCCTATGTCCTTTCTAAATCTAAATTTATCTAACTTAAATCCGTTATTTCTGGTTCGATATCCTCAGTATTTTATTAATATCTCCTTTGTTTATGCCCATCATCCACGTCGATATCTTCCCTTATTCTACGTCTCTCCAGAGAGTGAAGGTGAGGATCTGTTGGAACTGTGATGCCCCCTATGATACCCTATAATTTTTAACATCTCTGCCCTGTCGCCTCTTTAGTTGGGCACATTTCTGTGGCGGCGCAGACAATTAATTCCTAATAAATGTTCTGTAACATTTTAATGACTTACGTGAGGCCGGTCACTAAGGCAGAGTGTAGTAGGGATGTATCGGATGTGAAAATTTAGATATCCGCGGATGCGGATGTGTATTCGGATGTCTTACTTACTTATTTTGCGGATGCGGATGTAAGAAATTGTGCGGATGTTCCGCGGATTTCAGATGCGGATGTATATGCGGATATCTGTTTACAGTAAAATGAGGATGCGGATGCGGATGTAAGAAATTGTGTGGATGTTCCGCGGATGCGGATATCCGATACATCACTAGAGTGTAGGCTTGTGCCTGGGGGTGGACGGCTTAGTACGGCTCACACTGGGGTAGCCCTTAATGCCAACACCTGTAACACAATAAAAATATTCTCCAAGATGATTGGTTAAAACATTCAATTATGCAAATGAGATTGTGACGTCAATAATTTAGGTGACGTGTTTTTTTAAAAAAATGTTGGTATTTATATAATGCATAGAATATAATATATTAACAAATTTATTAATTTATTTAGCTTTATAATTTTAGGGAGCATTATTGATATAAATATTTGTGAAGTTTAAAGTATTGTTTAATTAATTACAAATGATAAAGATGTAAGTGCAACATGGAAGGCGTTGGAGGCGTCTGAGCAAAGACTGAGTAGGTGGTTGAGTCTTGTTGTTGAAGGTTACTGTTGCTAATTTAATATTTAAAGTAGTAATTTCTAATATTTTAGTGAAAGTACTCTGTGTAGGCGAGGACTTTGTGGATAGACGCCGCCATCATGCCTAACAGCCTGGTTAGTGGCCTAGGGTGTGACTTTCTTGTGCGAGTCCAGACAGATTTAGCGATCCATTATCTGGATGAAAAAAAATGAGGGCTTTCATCCCGGTGGAGGGCTCTTGATCCGAGAAATTAAGGCTTTTCAATTTCCTTGGGTCGAACCAAATTGCATACCATTGCATGCATTTTAACCCCTACATGTGAAATATTAATCCCTACGGATTTGGGATGAAAATAATTGTAAATTTTTATAAAAATTCAATCTTAGGGTTGAAAAGTAGACTTCAAGATAGTAAATGTTTGGCCACGTTTCAGTTGGGTCTTGTTGGCGGATTTCAACGCTTGAAGTGGCCTATGTAAAGTACTTGTAATTTTGATATAAGTACTTAAATATCCTTTCTAAATTTGTTTAATCCAATACAGCGAATTCCGTCTTGATTTAAGTTTTAAATTTGTATCCCGTTATAATTCCTGTCTACCATTTGTACACTTCAATCAGTTTAATTCAACGCCAGGCGCTGAGTGTCTTGTAGACTTGAGTAACTTTTATGACGTTGGGCAGATGTTACAACTTATCTTGATGAAAGGATTGATCCCAGGATTTGAGCTCCCGTTCCCTGGATCAAGCCTACCATTTCCCAGGCTCAATATAACCCATACGGGTCTTCACTGAGTTCCCCGTGAATATTCAATAGCTACAGAAATTGATGGATAATATCCTCGTTGTCCTCAGGGTGAAGTCTATACTTGTTCCCTTGAAGATGGACTCTTCATAAAAGTTGATATACCTTCGTTTGGATTAACTTAATTCCCATTACTCAAGTGCTGTATGACCCATGTAGGTTTAGAGCTACCCGGTGTCTAATTACATTTGAATAACTACAAAAATCATCCACTTGTGTTAGGTTCACTGACCCCGCATAGGGTGGGGGCAATCCAGGGAAGTGGGTATTAATGCACTTAGGTCGATCATGATTCCTAATGCGCTGTATGACTCATACTGGTTTAGCGCTTCTCCCTGATTGAAATACGCTCATATGCAAATATTTTTAGGTAAATGTTAGTTGTAAAATCAGTTGGTTGTACAGAGTATCTGTTGTCTGCACACTTATTACTAATTTTTCTTGGTCAATGAAAATATTAAATGCTAATTGTGGTCTTTTCATATTTGACTACTTAAATCAGAATGAGCTGAGTGATCTTTATGGATCCCTGAATGTTGGCACTGAGCAGGACGACAACTTTGAAGCAATTATGCGCATCAACTCTTTTCTTAACAACTCCTTAGACCTTCGTAACATCACTTCAGAAAGTACATACAAAAACGTTACTGGTAAGTGTTGATGTACAAGTAAGTTAAAGGTGGAGGGAGACTGTTGGATGCAGTTTCCATTCTGCTAAACTGTAGGGGTAAGAATGGCTTTATTAAATCAGTTTTGACAGTTTAATTCTCCAGGGTTCTTTGTAATTTTCTCTTGACCTCTCCTTAATATAGTTGCTAAATGAAAGGTTGAAATTTCCCGCCCAATATAAGTAATGAGACATACTTCATATGACTTTGTAAAATTTGTACTTAGATAAACGTTGATTTACTTTAGGAGTATTTTAAACCGTTCAAGATAGTTTCTTAATGCTGGTGAAGGGCTCTTGATATAAGGAATTGGGCTTCCCCCATGGAGCGAACCTGATTTTCTCATTTCCCAGTCGTACCACTCATTGGTTCAGGTTTTTTTTCCTAATGACAGGAATTGCATGTTGCTAGCTGGGGTTACTTTCCTTAAAGGTGACACTTAATTTAAGGTTTATGAAAATATTGCAGCAAGAATGCGAGTGCTGAGAGTTGACCATGGAACTAATTTTAATGTGGCCTCGTACCCCCTCCACTCCCACCCCTAAGACAATAGGTGACTAACTATTCTGTTGAACATTTCTTAAAGATTTGAGTATTAACGGGTGCTGAACAGGTGTTACAGTAGTTTAATCTAGTAAATCAATGAATATGGGTAAGTCTTTTAGACTTGTCAGTTTGTGTCAATAGGTTTTCATACTGTGGGGGGGGGGGGTTGTACTCGCCTAGTTGTGGTTGCAGGGGTAGTCACAGCTCCTGGCCCCGCCTCTTCAGTGGCCGCTACTGGGTCACTCCCTGCGTCATGAGCTTTATCATACCTCTTCTTAAAGCTATGAATGGATCCTGCCTCCACTACATCGCTTCCCAAACTATTCCACTTCCTTACCACTCTGTGACTGAAGAAATACTTCTAACATCCCTGTGATTCATCTGAGTCTTCAACTTCCAACTGTCCCCTTGTTGCTGTGTCCCATCTCTGGAACATTGTCTCTGTCCACCTTGTCAATTCCTCTTGGTATTTTATGTAGTTATCAGCCCCCCTCTCCTGTCCTCCAGTCGTGTGTGTACTCGCCTAGTTGTACTCGCCTAGTTGTACTCGCCTAGTTGTACTCGCCTAGTTGTACTCGCCTAGTTGTACTCGCCTAGTTGTACTCGCCTAGTTGTACTCGCCTAGTTGTACTCGCCTAGTTGTGGTTGCAGGGGTAGATTCATAGCTCCTGGCCCCGCCTCTTAACTGGCCGCTACTGGGTCACACTCCCTGCGCCATGAGCTTTATCATACCTCTTCTTAATTAAAGCTATGAATGGATCCTGCGTCCACTACATCGCTTCCCAAACTATTCCACTTCCCGACCACTCTGTGACTGAAGAAATACTTCCTAACATCCCTGTGATTCATCGGAGTCTTCAACTTCCAACTGTGTCCCCTTGTGTCCCATCTCTGGAACATTTTGTTCACCTTGTCAATTCCTCTCTGTATTTTATATGTCGTTATGTCCCCCTTATCCTGTCCTCCAGTGTCGTCAGGTCGATTTCCCTTAACCTCTCCTTGTAGGACATACTCCTTAGCTCCGGGACTAGTCTTTACGTGCTTGGCTAGGTGTGGGTTCCAAACTGGTGCTGCATACTCCAATATGGGCCTAACGTACACAGTGTACAGGGTCCTGAACAATTCCTTATTAAGATGTTGGAATGCTGTTCTTAGGTTTGCTAGGCGCCCGTATGCTGCAGCAGTTACAGTATTTGGTTGATGTGCACCTCAGATGTGCCTGGTGTTATACTCGCCCTAAAATCTTTCCTTGATTGAGGTTTGTAGTATCTGGCCCCCTAGACTGTACTCCGTCTGCGGTCTTCTTTGCCCTTCCCCAATCTTAATGACTTTGCACTTGGTGGGGTTGAACTCCAGGGTCCAATTTCTGGACCAGGCTTGCAGCCTGTCCAGATCCCTTTGTAGGTCTACCTGGTCCTTGTCTGATTGAATTCTTCTCATCAACTTCACTGCAAACAGGGACACTTTGGAGTCTATTCCTTCCGTCATTTTGTTCACAAATACCAGAAAGAACACCTGTCCTAGGACTGACCCCTGTGGAACCCCATTCGTCACCGGCACCCACTCTGACACCTCGCCACGTACCATGACTCGCTGCTGTCTTCCTGACAGGTATTCCCTGATCCATTGTAGTGCCTTCCCTGTTATCCCTGCTTGGTTCTCCAGCTTCTGCACTAATCTCTTGTGTGGAACTGTCAAATGCCTTCTTACAGTCCAAGAAAATGCAGTCTATCCACCCCTCTTGTCTGTGTGTTATTTGCCCCGATAACTCATTACAGTTGTGACCAGGTGTAATTTGCTTACTTGCACGATTTGTTACCTTTGTACCTTGTTCAGCTATCAAAACTTTGGGGCCCAGTCTCTGGACCCATTATGTACCTCTGTATTCTGTAAATACCTTTGTAACTTGTCATGATTGTGACCAGATCTACCAGTTCATTGCCTTCAGTTGTGACCGGGTGTAGACTAGTAAATTGCTCATTGCTTTATAATTTGTTTATGATTGCAACCATGTATAAAAGTAAGTAAATTTACTTGCATGATTCATTAAATTTGAAACTTGAGTTCATTACCTTTGTACCTTGTTCAGCTATCAAAACTTTGGGGCCCAGTCTCTGGACCCATTATATACCTCTATAATCTGTAAATACCTTTGTAACTTGTCATGATTGTGACCAAATCTACCTGAGTTCATTACCTTTGTAACTTGCTCAGCTATCAGAACTTTGGGGCCCAGTCCCTGGACCCATTATGTACCTCTGTAATCTTTTGACTACTATCCACAGGATGGGTATGGGGTGCATAATAGATATTAAACTCTAGACGACCTAATTAGGTCCGAATATGTCAATTTTTAAATTAAACTAAAATACAACTTTATTTACTCTATTCTCAAAATGGCTGCAGTTTCCCTCGATCCCTCCAATGTGGCCACATTTCCCTCCTACCCAGCCATTGTTGTAGTTTTTCCCCCACTACTGTGGCCAGTCACCCACATACTCATGGGAGGTTCTTTGATGCTTGCAAGATAGAGGCTTTTGATCTAAAGAATTGGACTTTCACTGCCCTTCCTTGGATCACATTTGAATGTCTAGCATTCCCCAAGGCTCTGTATGATCCTTAATTTCCTGCCAACTGTAGATATCCCAAACTCCCACTGCTTGAGCTCTTCATTCTCCAACTGAGCAGTATTCCCCTCGCCCACCCTTACAGGGCACTCCTGCTATACAGGAAACTCTTTCCCTCTCATAGTACTAACTCTTCCTGCCACCCTCCATACTGGGCACCCCTTTAAATCTAGACAAAGGAGGGGAGGCCCAATATCTTTCATTTCAGGTGTTAGCTTACCCACCTGTTCCTTCACCTGACCCCCCTCATTCCGTCTACGGTAGGTAAGTCAAAGCCGTAAAAATCTAGCGAAGAGGGAGGGTTGTGTATGGGCTGGGGATACCTTGCTTGGGTAGGATGGAGACTTGGCACTTAATCTTAATTGTAATGAAAGTACATGTAATTACTAGTAATAGTAAATGCTAATTGAGGATGTATTTAAGTGTTGTGGAGTATACTTGGAAAGGGTTTTGGGGGTCCAATGCCCCTGTGGCCCGGTCTGAGACCAGGCCTTGTGGTTGATCAGTCTGTTAACTAGGCTGTTACTATTGGCCACACTTAAACAGACGCAAGAACTGCAGCCCGGCTGGTTAGGTACTGACATTAGGTGCCTGTCCAGCCAGGGGTCTATTGATAATATACCCCCTTCTGTATGCTGGGAGGCAGTTGAACATTCTTGCGCCCCTGACACTTACTGTCTTAGTGTACTCATGGTGCCCTTGCTTTTCATTGGGGGAATGTTGCATCTGCAGTCTTGTTTTCATAGGGAGTGATTTTCGTGTGCATGTTTGGTACTAATTCCCCTAGGATTTTCAAAGTGTATATTATCAGGTATTTTTCTTCCCTGCTTTCCAGGGAATACAAATCAAGGGACTTCAACCGTTCCCAGTAATTTAGGTGCTTTATCGTACTTGTGTGCAGTGAAAGTTCTCTGTACATTCTCCAGGTCACCAATTTTGCCTGCCTTGAAGACAGCCACCATCACTCTTACACTGAATTACCCATTTGGTTTATAGTTCCTCTCAAATGTAATGTTTAATCTTTTCTTGAATTAGTTTGATTCTACTGAGAAACTTTTTTTTTTTTTTTTTTTTTTTTTACAGATCACATTGACCGGACAAACTACTCTGGTGCCCTTAAAACAAGTAACATAAGTAAGCATTAAGATTTTTTTTTGTGTACTGTAGGTAATGTTATAGCCAAGTTTTGCTGACTTGCTTGGCAACTCTTGCTAAATAAGCTGAATATAGTTTTTGCTATAACTACACAATTGGTTTGTATATCCCAAAATTAATATTTCAGATAAATTTTAGGTTGTCTTTAGGTAAGAATATTAAAATATATTTAAATTGTCTTATTGTTTTTGGTTCCCTTGTTAGTTATTTATATAGGGAGTTTGGCTTTAATCATGGTGTGGGTGTATGAAATCTAAAGTCATACACTGAATGACCTTGTAGATTAGTAAGCTTTGTATATCTGAAAGCTTCCCAAAGCTTTTTGCACTTATTTCTGTAGTTTCTCTTCCACCTTGTAACATTTTTATAGAATATTTTTTTTTTGTTTACTTTAGGGGTAGGTCTGTTTGTTCATTAGTAATTTTTTTTAAGGTTCTGTCCCATAGCTCGATCGCTAGCACACTCAGCTCTCACACTGATGTCCGGGGTTCAAATCTCCTCTGGTACGGCTGAAAAACATTAGGGATGTGATTCCACAAGACACCTGCTGCCCCTGTCCCTGTTCACCCATCAGTTTAAAATGGGTACCTGGGTGTTAGTACACTGGTGTGGGGTCACATCCTGGGACAAAACTGACCTAATTTGCCCAAAATGCTCAGCATAACAAGTGGCTTTCTATATAGTAGTATGTCATTGATGTTGGCTAGGCCCTTATACAATGTACTTGTAGTAAATAAAGATATATTATTGTGCACAGAGGGATTCAGGGATACTGGTTAGCAGGACTTAGTCTTTGGGGTGGGAAGAGCAGTGCCTGCACTCTTGCTGTGGGATTCTGCAATTGGAGGGTCCTCTAAATTGATGAACACTTCTAGCAAGACAATGCATGATGGTGAATGGTTTCATTTTTTTCCTAATCTCTTGAGAGATGGTCTTTGTATTAAAAAATTGAAACTTCAGGCATGGAGTTTTTGTACTGTTAATGATCATGTATTAATAGTATTGATGTGACTAATTGTATATTTAACTTGTACATACAGTTGTGCATCTTGTTTTAAATGTCTGTTGAATAAGTGTATTTTTTTTCCTCAAACATGCTGGCCATCTACCAAAGCAGGGTGGCTCATGTCATTCGCACATAATTGGTCTTTGCAGAGGGTTGCAGATATGACAGTTCAGATGTCACTCCGAATAGCAAATATTCCAAACCCCTCCTTTAGTTAGTTAAATATCTTGATTATGCACCCCATATCCATCCTGTGGGCAGTAGTCAAAAGATGACAGAGGTACATAATGGGCCCAGGGACTGAATCCCAAAGTTATGATAGCTGAACTAGTTAAAAAGGTAATGAACTCCACGTAGATCTGTTCACAATCATGGCAAGTTAAAGGTAACCCCTCCTTTAAAATACAGGTGTTGTACTTCCCACCTCCAGGACTAGTCCAGCTAACCAGTTTCCCTGAATCCCTTCACAAAATATTACCTCTTGCACTACAACTCCTATCGAACATGTTCATGCATGCCTGCTGAATGTCCAAGCCCCTTGCACACAACTTTTTACCCTCACCCTCCATCCTTTCCTAGGATGATCCCTACTACTACCCTCCACTACAGGTTTATATACCCTGTCATCCTATTTTGCTCCATCCTCTCTAAATGACCAAACCCCTTCAGCAACCCCTCTTTAGCCCTCTGAATGATACTTTTAGTAACTCCACTTCTAATTTTCACACTAACAATTCTCTGCATATTTACACCATGCATTGCCCTTACATGACATCTCCCCTGCCTCTAGCCTCCTCGCTGCAGCATTTACAACCCATGCTTCACACCCATAAGTGTTGGTACCACTAATGATATATTTTATTCATTCTAGAGTATATATCATTTTTCTATGTTATTAATATTGTTTATTTTGTCGTATTAGATCAATTGTGATAGATAAATAAGCCGTAGAGTTGATATTAGTGTCATATTGAACATAAGAACATAAGAAAGAAGGAACACTGCAGTTCCTACATTCCCTTCTTTGCCTCCATGGAGGCAAAGAAAGCTTGTTATGCAGAGCATTTTGGGGAAATTAGGTCAGGCTGTGGTTCGTACGTTGGACTGCGTGCAGCCAGTAGTAACAGCCTGGTTGATCAGGCTCTGATCCAACATGAGGCCTTGTCACAGACCAGGCCGCAGGGGCGTTGACCCCTGGTACTCTCCAGGTAAACTCCAGGATGCAACCCACACCAGTCTACTAACACCCAGGTACCCATTTTACTGATGGGTGAACATAGACAACCAGTATAAGGAAACATGTCCGATGTTTCCACCCCTTTGCCAGGAATCGAACCCGGACCCCTAACCATGTGGCCTGGTGCCAAAAGCTCTTGCTTCACATGGTGAGGGTCTGGGTTAGATTCCCAGCAAAGGGGTGGAAACCTCGGACGTGTTTCCTTACACCGGTTGTCTGTTCACCCTTAAGTAAAATGGGTACTTAGGTGTTCAGTAGACTGGTGTGGGTTGCATCCTGGGACAAAACTGACCTAATTTGCCCGAAATGCTCTGCATAACAAGGGGCTTTATATAGTAGTATGTCATTGATGTCAGCTAGGCCTGTACCTTGTACCTATCCCCCCCCCCCAAGTCTGCCGTCTCCCACCAAGGCAGGGTAACCCAAAAAGAAAGAAAATCCCCAAAAAGAAAATACTTTCATCATTCAACACTCGCCACACTCGTACATAATCACCGTCTTTGCAGAGGCGTTCAGATACGACAGCTGAGAATAGTCCCTCCCAGCTGTCACTATCCCAGACCCCTCCTTTAAAGTGCAGGCATTGTACTCCTCATTTCCAGGATTCAAGTCCAACTAAATCAATTAACTGGTTTCCCTGAATCCCTTCACAAAATGTTACCCTGTTCACACTCCAACAGATCATCATGTCCCAAAAACCATTCGTCTCCATTCACTCCTATCTAACACGCTCTCATATGCTTGCTGGAAGTCAAAGCCCCTCGCCCACAATACCTCCTTTACCCCTTCCCTCCAACCTTTTCTAGGACGACCCCTACCCCGCCTTCCTTCCCCTACAGATTTATACGCTCTCCAAGTCATTCTACTTTGATCCATTCTCTTAATGACCAAACCACCTCAACAACCCCTCTTCAGCCCTCTGACAGATACTTTTAGTAACTCCACACCTTCTCCTAATTTCCACATACCGAATTTTCTGCATAATATTTACACCACACATTGCCTTTAGACAGAACATCTCCACTGCCTCCAGCCTCCTCCTCGCTGCAGCATTTGCAACCCATGCTTCACACCCATATAAGAGTGTTGGTACCACTATACTTTCGTACATTCCATTCTTTGCCTCCATGGATAACTTTTTTTTGTCTCCATAGATACCTCAATACACCACTCGCCTTTTTTCCTTCATCAATTCTATGGTTAATCTCATCCTTCATAAACCCATCCGATGACACGTCAACTCCCAAATACAGTGGTACCTCGACTTACGATGTTATCTTACGTTATATTCGATAACCGATTTTTATAACGTAAGAAATTTGAATGCGACATCCGATGATTGATTCGTCTTACGACTTTCGTACCGGACCTGTCCGCTTGGCGCCCAGCTGAGCGCGCACTCCAGGGAGCGTCAGTGCTATTGTTTACAAGCGAGAGCGACCACCCACCCACACCCACGTATTCATACCAGTATATTGTCATTATTCCACTGTTTTTAGTGCTTGCAACTGCTAAATAAGCTACCATGGGTCCAAGGAAAGATCCTAGTGCTAAGCCTGTGGCAAAGAGGAACAGAAATATATGTACGATAGAACTGAAGATAATAGAAAAATATGAAAGTGGAGTGCGTATCAGTGAGCTGGCCAGGCTGTATGGTAAACCCTATTCTACCATCGCTACCATTGTGGATAAGAAATATTCAAGTAAAATCAAGGAAGCTGTTGTTGCAAAAGGTGCATCTGTGATCACAAAACACAGACCACAAGTGCTGGAAAATGTGGAAAGGTTGTTGTTGGTGTGGATCAACGAGAAACAGTTAGCAGGAGATACTGTTTCGGAGGGAATAATATGTGAAAAAGCAAGGCAGTTGCATGATCTCCTTAAGAAAATGCCTGCAACGAGTGAAGTGAGCGAATTTAAAGCCAGCAGAGGCTGGTTTCAAAAATTTAAGAAGCGTACTGGCATACATAGTGTTGTGAGGCATGGTGAGGGAGCCAGTTGTGACAAAAGTGCGGCTGAAAAATATGTGCCTGAATTCCAGGAGTACCTAGAGGCTGAACAATTCCTCCCCCAACAAGTGTTTAATTGTGATGAAACAGGCCTGTTCTGGAAGAAAATGCCCAACAGGACCTACATTACTCAGGAGGAAAAGGCACAGCCAGGACATAAGCCTATGAAAGACAGGCTAACTTTGATGCTTTGTGCCAATGCCAGTGGTGATTGCAAAGTGAAGCCTTTACTAGTGTATCTTTTGAAAATCCCGAGTGTTTGGCAGATGCGGTGTCAGCAAGTCTAACTTGTGTGTGATGTGGAGGTCTAACAAAAGGTATGGGTCACAAAGGACATTTTCTTAGATTGGTTCAATGGTGTGTTTGGCCCCAGTGTGAAGAAATATCTATTGGACAATAATTTGCCACTTAAGTGCCTCCTGATAATGGACAATGCTCCTTGTCATCCTCCAAACTTGGTAGAGAAAATTGTGGAGGAGTTTAAATTCATCAAAGTGAAGTTCTTGCCCCCTAATACCACTCCTCTCCTCCAGCCCATGGACCAGCAGGTCATTTCCAACTTTAAAACTCTATACCAAAGCAATGTTTCAAAGTGCTTTGATGTGACCACAGACATGAAAATAACCCTAAGAGAATTTTGGAAAAACATTTCCATATGCTGCATTGTGTACACCTTATAGGTAAGGCTTGGGAGGGAGTGACTACCAGGACTTTGAACTCTGCCTGGAGAAAATTATGGCCAGACTGTGTCCTAGAGAGGGATTTTGAAGGTTTTGGGGCTGAGCCTCAGAACCCTGAGCATGAGCCTGAGCCTGTTGTGGAAGAAATTGTGGAATTGAGCAAGTCTTTGGGGTTAGAGGTGAGTGGTGAGGATGTGGAACAGTTGGTGGAGGAGCACAAGGAAGAGCTAACCACTGAAGATCTGCAAGAGCTTCAACAGCAACTGGAACAAGAGAGCAGAGGTCAGGACAATGGTTCAGAGGAGGAGGAGGTGGAACAAAAATGGAAGAATGTGCCTTCTTCAAGGATTAGAGATCTGTGCCAAATGGAGTGATGTGCAAGCATTTATGGATGAATATCACCCTAACCATGCTGTTGCAGGCCGTGCTGGCAACCTGTACAATGACAGTGGTGTGTCATTTCAGGGATGTGTTAAAGAATCGCCAGACACAGAGCTCCCTGGACAAATTTGTTGTTAGAAAGAGGTCTAGTGACTCAAGCTGGTCCTAGTGGCATTCAAAGAAAAAGGGAAGTAACCCCAGAAAAGGACTTGGTACCTGCAGTGTTAATGGAAGGGGATTCCCCTTCCAAACACTAGCATACTACTACTCCTCCCCTCCTCCCGTCCTCCACACATCAACAACTCTTCAATAAATGTAAGTGACATGTTATTGTACAATATTTGCATGTGTATTTAGTTATTCTTCATTATATTGTGTATTTAATGTCAAAAAGTTCTAAAAAATATTTTATTTAACTACTTTTGGAAGTCTTGGACGGATTAAATTTATTTCCATTATTTCTTATGGGGAAAATTGATTCGTTTAACGATTGTTTCGTCTTAAGATATGCCCCCTCTGACGGATTAATATCGTAAGTCGAGGTACCACTGTATCTGAAAACATTTACTTCTTCCATAATCCATCTCTCCAATGTGATATCCAATTTTTCTTTATTTAAATCGTTTGATACCCTCATCACCTTACTCTTATCTATGTTCACTTTCAACTTTCTACCTTTACACACACTCCCAAACTCGTCCACTAACCTTTGCAACTTTTCTTTAGAATCTCCCATAAGCACAGTATCAGCAGCAAAAAGTAACTGTTAACTCCCATTTTGCATTTAATTCTCCATAATTTAATCCCACCCCTCACCAACACCCTAGCATTTACTTCTTTTACAACCCCATCTATAAATATATTAAACAATCAATGTGACATTACACATCCCTGTCTAAGACCTACTTTTACCGGGAAGTAATCTCCCTCCTACACACCCTAACATGAGCCTCACTATCCTCATAGAAACTTTACAGCCTTCAATAACTTACTACCTATTCCATACACTTGCAACATTTGCCACATTGCTCCCCTATCCACTATCATATGCCTTTTCTAAATCCATAAATGCAATTAAAACTTCTCTACCTTTATCTAAATACTGTTCACATATATGCTTCATTGTAAACACTTGATCTACACATCCCCTACCCACTTTAAAGCCTCCTTGCTCATCTGCAATCCTACTGTCTTACCTCTAATTCTTTCAATAATAACCCTGCCATACTTTACTTGGTATACTCGGTAAACTTATTCCCCTATAATTTTTACTCTTTTTATCCCCCTTCCCTTTATATAAAGGAACTATACATGCTCTCTGCCAATCCCTAGGTACCTTCCCCTCTTTCATACATTTATTAAACAAAAATACCAACCACTCCAGCACTATATCCCACCCCCCCTGCTTTTAACATTTGTCATGATTCCGTCAATTCCAGCTGCTTTACCCCCTTTCATTCTACGTAATGCCTCACGCACCTCCCCCACACTCACATCCTGCTCTTCTTCACTCCTAAACGATGTTGTACCTCCCTGGCCAGTACATGAAATTACCGCCTCCCTTTTTTCATCGACATTTAAAAGTTCCTCAAAATATTCCCGCCATCTACCCAATACCTCCAGCTTCCCATCTACTAACTCCCCTACTGTTTTTAACTGACAAATCCATTCGTTCCCTAGGCTTTCTTACCTTGTTTATCTCACTCCAAAATTTTCTTGTTTTCAGCAAAATTTCTTGACAGCCTCTCCCATTCTTTCATCTGCTCTTCTTTTGCACTCTCACCACTCTCTTCAACTTTCTTTTACTCTCCATATACTCTGCTCTTCTATTAACACTTCTGTTTTGTAAAAACCTCTCACAAGCTACCCTTTTCTCTTTTATCACACCCTTTACTTCTTCATTCCACCACTCACTCCTCTTTCCTCCTGCACCCACCCTCCTATTTACCTGGAGTTTACCTGGAGAGAATTCCAGGGGTCAACGCCCCCGCGGCCCGGTCTGTGACCAGGCGTCATGTTGGACCAGAGCCTGATCAACCAGGCTGTTACTGCTGGCCGCATGCAGTCCAACGTACGAACCACAGCCTGGCTGGTCAGGTACCGACTTGAGGTGCCTGTCCAGTGCCTGCTTGAAGACAGCCAGGGGTTTGTTGGTAATCCCCCTGGTGTATGCTGGGAGGCAGTTGAACAATCTTGGGCCCCTGACACTTATTGTGTTGTCCCTCAACGTGCTAGTGGCACCCCTGCTCTTCATTGGGGGGATGTTACATCGCCTGCAGAGTCTTTTGCTTTCGTAGGGAGTGATTTTCGTGTGCAGGTTTGGTACTAATCCCTCAAGAATTTTCCATGTGTATATAATAATGTATCTCTCCTGCCTGCGTTCTAGAGAGTACAGGTTTAGGAACTTCAAGCGTTCCCAGTAATTGAGGTGGTTTGTCCCAGTTATGCGTGCCATGAAGGTTCTCTGCACATTTTCAAGGTCAGCAATTTCACCTGCCTTGAAAGGTGCAGTTAGTGTGCAGCAATATTCCAACCTAGATAGATCAAGCGATCTGTAAAGTGTCAACATGGGCTTGGCATCTCTTGTTTTGAAGGTTCTCATCCATCCTGTCATTTTTCTATCAGATGCAATTGCTACGGTGTTATGATCCTTGAAGGCGAGATCCTCTGACATGATCACTCCCAGGTCTTTGATATTAGTTTTTCGCTCTATTGTGTGGTTTGAATTAGTTTGTACTCCGATGAGATTTTAATTTCTTCACTTTTTCCGTATCTGAGTAATTGAAATTTCTCATCATTGAACTTCATATTGTTTTCTGCAGCCCATTTAAAGATTTGGTTTGTCTGCTTGGAGTCTTGCAGTGTCTTCAACGGTGGACACTGTCATACAGATTCGGGTGTCATCTGCAAAGGAATACAGCACTGTGGCTTATATCCCTGTCTGTCCGATATGAGGATGAGAAACAGGATGGGAGCAAGTACTGTGCCTTGTGGAACAGAGCTTTTCACAGTAGCTGCCTCACTTTACTCTGTTGACTACTACTCTGTGTTCTACTTATGAAATTATAGATCCATCTACCTACTTTTCCTGTTATTCCTTTATCACGCATTTTGTGTTATTACACTATGGTCACACTTGTCAAAGGCTTTTGCAAAGTCTGTGTATATAACATCTGCATTTTGTTTGTCTTCTAGAGCATCCAGGACCTTGTCATAGTGGTCCAGTAGTTTGGACAGACAGGAGCGGCCTGCTCTAAACCCATGCTGCCCTGGGTTGTGCAATTGATGAGTATCAAGATGAGTGGCGATCTTGCTTCTTAGAACCCTTTCAAAGATTTTTATGATATGGGACGTTAGCACTATTGGTCTGTAGTTCTTTGCTATTGCTTTACTGCCCCCTTTTTGGAGTGGGGCTATGTCTGTTTTAGTTACTGCGGGACGACCCCAGTGTCCATGCTCCCTCTCCAAAGGATGTTAAAAGCACGTGATAGGGGCTTCTTGCAGTTCTTGTTGAACATGGAGTTCAATGAGTCTGTGCCTGGAGTGGAGTTCATGGGCATGTCATTTATTGCCTTTTCGAAGTCATTTGGTGTTGTGGTGATGTCAGATAGGCATGCGTCTGTCAAGTTCTGTGGCACACTCATAAATTCATTTAGGTCTTCGATTTTCAGTCTGGTTAGCGGCTCGTTAAAAACCGAGTCATACTGGGACTTAAGTAACTCTCTCATTTCCTTGCCGTCATCTGTGTAGGACCCAACCCGTTTAAGTAGGGGCCCAATACTGGATGTTGTTCTTGACTTTGATTTTGCATAAGAAAAGAAATACTTTGGGTTTCTTTCAATTTCATTTATAGCTTTTTGTTCTTCCCGCATTTCTTGATTCCTATAGGGTTTCTTTAGTTTTAATTCGATGTTTGCTATTTCTCTGACCAGCGTCTCCCTACGTATTTCAGATATATTGGCCTCCTGTAGCCGCTCCGTTATTCTTTGCCTTCGCCTGTATAGGGAGCAGCTCTCTTTCTAGTTTGCATCTTCTCCTCCTTTTCCTTAAGGGAATTTGCCTTGAGCAAACCTCAAGTACCACAGAGTTAATTTGTTCTAGACATAGGTTGGGATCCATGATGCTTAGGCAATCTTCCCAGTTTATATCATTTAGGACTTTGTTTACTTGGTCCCACCTTATGTTTTTGTTATTGAAGTTGAATTTGGAGAAAGCTCCCTCGCGGCTGATCATTTTGTTTATCTGGGGTTCCCCCCATGCATGTCTGGACCTCTTATGTTGTGATCTGAGTATATTGTTTTTGATATGACATTTCGTATCAATCATCATTGTTGGTGAAGATGAGGTCCAGCGTATTCTCAAATCTTGTGGGCTCTACTATATGCTGGTTTAAGGTGAACTTGGTGCAGAGATTTAAAAGTTCATGCATGTGTGAATTTTCATCTGAGCTGCCTCCTGGTGTTATCTCTGGTACCACATTGTTTGCAATGTTCCTCCAATTTAGGTGCCTGAGGTTGAAATCCCCCAGTAGCAAGATGTTGGGGGCAGGAGCTGGAAGATTTTCCAGATAGTGGTCAATTTTCAGAAGCTGTTCCTGGAATTGTTGGGACGTTGCATCCGGGGGCTTGTAGACAACCACGATGACCAGGTTTTGATTCTCGACCTTTATTGCTAATACTTCAACTACATCATTTGAGGCATTTAGTAGTTCTGAACATAGTGACTGATATACAGGCCAACCCCCCCTTTTTGCCTGTTCACTCTGTCACACCTGTATAGGTTGTAGCCCGGGATCCATATTTCATTGTCCAAGTGATCTCTTATGTGGGTCTCTGTGAAAGCCGCAAACATAGCATTTGACTCTGTAAGCAGTCCACGAATGTAAGGTATCTTGTTTGTTGCTGGCTTTAGACCCTATATATTAGCAAAGATGAATGTAGTTGGATTGGTGGTATGGGGGGGGGGTCTTTTTTTCCTGACACTAGTATCTGTTGTATTGGAGTGGAGGCCATTGGCTGTGATTACACTCCAGAAATGATTGCAGCTGGTGTACAATTTGTCATTTCCTGCCAGCTTTTGTTCCTTCCTGGTACTAAAAAACCTCTCCGGAGTGGCTGTGGCTACCCAGGTTTTGCCATGATCTGGATGTTCTGTGTCGCCTCGTACCCTTTAGGTGGTATGCCTGGCAATATAAGTTATAGCACTGTCTTTCCTGAATTGATGTGTGGCACATTTCAGGGTGGAAAAACTTACAGGACGGGAGGTTGCATTTGCCTGTTTTCATATGGGCACTGCATTTTCTGGGGTGATCATAATTGCATGTCCCATCTGATTTCCCAGATTTTCCATGCCTGCAGATACCAAGTGCATAATATTCACATAGGCCTGTTTTCTGTTTTCCCTGTTTTTTTTTGTGACTGTTCCCCATTGGTGGGTGTGTTCCTGTCTCGTGTCTGTCTTCGTTACTAGTGCTAACAATGGAACCTTCAACTGTTTCCGGTAATTTATCTTCAGTATTTCCCTGGGCATCCCCTTGTTTACTATCTACCATGGTATTGCTAGTTTGTAGCACTGTTTTTTGTCCTTGTCTACACCTGTTTCCCCATCATTTATTTCACTAGAGCTCCTGTCCCTCTTCAGGGCACCATTTATTTCTCCATTTTTACATTTACTGTCAATCATTTTAACATCTGTACCAGGGGTGGTAGCACCATCTGGCCCTGATTTTTTGCTTTCCCAACTATTATAGAAAGCTTTCATGTGTTTTATGAAGTCCGATTTGGTGTTGTCATCTTTTAATATTGATGTGATTTTATTCCACAGTTCGGTCTCATTTGGACATACCCAAAAACACTTCCCTTGTGGAAATGTAATCCATACATTGCATGTAATCCATACAGTGGAACGTTTGCTTGTTTGTTTGCATACTACACAGGGTTTCATGATTGATTTTGTTAGTTTTACTGTATATTCTACTAATGGCTTCCCTGAAGTGATCTGTATTTGTATCGTATCTATTTTATTTGCATGTGTAAGTGTTTGGACAATCTTACCGCTTTAAATTATTGTTATTGTTTGGGAGTTTGATAAGGTCCCCTAAAACTCCGTCCGCCACAAATTTCTGCCCCACATTCTAATACTGCATTTTTAAAACTATCCCAACTCTCTTCAACCCCCCCACTACTCATTTGCACTAGCCCACCTTTCTGCCAATAGTTGCTTATATCTCACCCTAACTTCACCCTTAGTTTATATATAACACTTTTACCCCCTCTCTTACTTTCTGTTGCCATTTTCTTTTTGTCCCATCTACCTTTTACTCTAACTGTAGCTACAACCAAATAATATGATATATCTGTTGCCCCTCTATAAACATGTACATCCTGAAGCCTACCCATCCTTTTATCCACCAATACATAATCCAACAAACTACTTTCCTTCCATGCTATATCATACCTTGTATATTTATTTATCCTCTTTTTCATAAAATATATATTACTTATTACCAAACCTCTTTCTACACATAGCTCAATTAATGATTCCCCCATTTACATTTACCCCTAGCACCCCAAATTTACCTACTACTCCCTCCACAACATTTTTACCCACTTTAGCATTAAGATCCCCAACCACAATTACTCTCTCACTTGGTTCAAAACTCCCCACACACTCACTCAACATTTCCCAAAATCTCTCTCTCTCCTCTACACTTCTCTCTTCTCCAGGTGCATAAACACTTACTATAACCCACTTTTCACATCCAACCTTTATTTTACTCCACATAATCCTTGAATTCATACATTTATATTCCTTCTTTACCTGCCATAACTGATTATTCAACATTATTGCCACTCCTTCTTTAGCTCTAACTCTATTTAAAACCCCTCACCTAATCCCATTTATTTCTCCCACTGAAACTCTCCTACCCCTTCAGCTTTCTCATTAAGCCAGGACATCAGCTTCTTTCATTCTACATCTACAATCATCTCTTTATCATTGCACAACATCACGCACATTCAGACATCCCCTTTGATGGTTTCTTCTTTTCTTTTAGTGCTATACAGGAAAAGGGGTTACTAGTCCATTGTTCTCGGCATTTAGTTTACTTTTCAACATGGCTTACGGAGGAAAGATTCTTATTCCACTTTCCCATGGATATGAAAGAAAAGCAATAAGAACAAGAACTATTAGATAAAATCAAAGAAAACTCAGATGAGTGTATACATAAACGTGTACATGTCTGCGTGCGTGACCTAAGTGTAAGTAGAAGTAGCAAGACGTACCTCAAATCTTGCATGTTTGAGACAGAAAAGACACCAGCAATCCTACCATCATGTAAAGTTTCAGGTTTGTTTGTCACCTGGCAGGATGGTAGTACCTCCTGGGTGGTTGTCTACCAACCTACTACCATTATTAAACAAAATACCAAACACTTCAACACTATATCCCTCCTGCTTTTAACATTTCTGTCATGATCCCGTCAGTTCCAGCTGCTTTCCACCTTTCATTCTACGTAATGCCTCTGCCCTCTCCCACTCCTGCTCTTCACTCCTAAACGAAGTTATGCCTCTCTGGCCAGTTCATGAAATTACCCTTCCTTTTTCATCGACATTTAAAAGTTCTCAAAATATTCCCGCCATCTACCCAATACCTCCAGCTCCCCATCTACAAACTCTCTACTGTTTTTAACTGACAAATCCATTCGTTCCTAGGCTTTCTTAACTATCTCACTCAAAACTTTCTTATTTTGCAAAATTTCTCGATCTTCTCCACTTTCATCTGCTCTCCTTTTGCAATCTTTCACCACTCTCTTCACCTTTCACCACTCTCTTCACCTTTCTTTACTTTCCATATCTCTGCTCCTCTTACAACACTTCTGTTTTGTAAAAACCTCTCTAAGCTACCTTTTCTCTTTTATCACACCCTTTACTACTAAATTCTCCACTTGCTCCTCTTCCTCCTGCACCACGCTCCTATAGCCTAAACTTCTGCCCCACATTCTAATACTGTATTTTAAAACTATCCCAAGTCTCTTCAACCCCCACTTCATACTTGCACTAGTCCACCTTTCTGCCAATAGTTGCTTATCTCACCCTAACTTCCTCCTCCCAGTTTATACTTTTTACCCTCTTACTTGCTGTTGCCATTTCTTTGTCCATATACCTTTTACTCTAACTGTAGCTACAACTAAATGATCCGATATATCCGTTGCCCCTCTATAAACATGTACATCCTGAAGCCTACCCATCCTTTTATCCACAATAATAATCCAACAAACTACTTTCTTCCATTATATCATCCTTGTATATTATTTCTCTTTTCATAAAATTTATTACTTATTCAAACCTCTTTCTACACATAGCTCAATTAAGTTCCCATTTCATTTACCTACTTTCCACTCTCCCTCCACACATTTTTGCCACTTTGCATTAAGATCCCAACCACAATTACTCTCTCACTTGGTTCAAAACTCCACACACTCACTCAACATTTCCCAAAATCTCTCTCTCTCCTCTACACTTCCCCTCTTCTCCAGGTGCATAAACACTTACTATAACCACTTTTCACATCCAACCTTTATTTTACTCCACATAATCCTTGAATTCATACATTTATATTCCTTCTTTACCTGCCATAACTGATTATTCAACATTATTGCCTCCTTCTTTAGCTCTAACTCTATTTAAAACCCACCTAATCCCATTTATTTCTCCCCACTGAAACTCTCCTACCCCTTCAGCTTTCTCCTTAAAGCCAGGACATCCAGCTTCTTTTCATTCATAACATCTACAATCATCTCTTTATCATTTGCACAACATCCACGCACATTCAGACATCCACTTTTATGGTTTTCTTCTTTTTCTTTTTAGTAAGCTATACAGGAAAAGGGGTTACTAGTCCATTGTTCTCGGCATTTTAGTTTACTTTACAACACGCATGGCTTACGGAGGAAAAATTCTTATTCCACTTTCCCATGGATATGAAAGAAAAAGCAATAAGAACAAGAACTATTAAGATAAAATCAAAGAAAACTCAGATGAGTGTATACATAAACGTGTACATGTCTGCGTAGCGTGACCTAAGTGTAAGTAAAGTAGCAAGACGTACCTCAAATCTTGCATGTTTGAGACAGAAAAAAACACCAGCAATCCTCCATCATGTAAAGTTTCAGGTTTGTTTGTCACCTGGCAGGATGGTAGTACCTCCTGGGTGGTTGCTGTCTACCAACCTACTACCTACATTTATTAAACAAAATACCAAACACTTCAACACTATATCCCTCCTGCTTTTAACATTTCTGTCATGATCCCGTCCCGTTCCAGCTGCTTTACCACCTTTCATTCTCGTAATGCCTCTCGCACCTCTCCCACTCACCTGCTCTTCACTCCTAAACGAAGTTATGCCTCTCTGGCCAGTTCATGAAATTACCGCTTCCCTTTTTTCATCGACATTTAAAAGTTCCTCAAAATATTCCGCCATCTACCCAATACCTCCAGCTCCCCCCTCTACAAACTCTCCTACTGTTTTTAACTGACAAATCCATTTGTTCCTAGGCTTTCTTAACTTTATCTCACTCCAAAACTTTCTTATTTTTGCAAAATTCTCATGCTTCTCCCACTTTCATCTGCTCCCCCTTTTGCAATCTTTCACCATCTCTTCACCTTTCACCACTCTCTTCACCTTTCTTTTACTTTCCATATACTCTGCTCCTCTTACAACACTTCTGTTTTGTAAAACCTCTCATAAAGCTACCTTTTTCTCTTTATCACACCCTTTACTACTAAATTCCTCCACTTGCTCCTCTTTCCTCCTGCACCCACGCTCCTATAGCCATAAACTTCGCCCCACATTCTAATACTGTATTTTAAACTATCCCAAGTCTCTTCAACCCCCCACTTCTCATACTTGCACTAGTCCACCTTTCTGCCAATAGTTGCTTATCTCACCCTAACTTCCTCCTCCCTTAGTTTATACTTTTTTACCCCTCTTACTTGCTGTTGCCATTTTCTTTGTCCCATATACCTTTTACTCTAACTGTAGCTACAACTAAATGATCAGATATATCCGTTGCCCCCTCTATAAACATGTACATCCTGAAGCCTACCCATCAACGTTTTATCCACCAATAAATAATCCAACAAACTACTTTCATTACATGCTATATCATACCTTGTATACTTATCCTCTTTTTCATAAAATTTATTACTTATTACCAAACCTCTTTCTACACATAGCTCAATTAACGGTTCCCCATTTACATTTACCCCTGGCACCTCAAATTTACCTACTACTCCCTCCACAACATTTTTACCCACTTTAGCATTTAGATCCCCAACCACAAGTACTCTCATTTGGTTCAAAACTCCCCACACACACTCAACACTCAACCTCTGTATGTTAGAAGTGAACAAGGTCCCAGCAGCGAAACATTTTCTAATAAATATCAGTGTTTGCTTACGCGTCTTTCTAAACCAACTTGTTGGTATGTATTTATTACCAAGGTTTATACCATGCCTTAATGTAAAATCTTGATCTACACATCCCCTACCCATTCTAAAGCCTCCCTTTTCATCTGCAGTATTTCTCTTACCTCTAATTCTTTCAATAATAACCCTACCATACACTACCTGGTATACCCAGTAAACTTGTTCCTCTATAATTTTTACTTTTTTGGTTCCCCATCCCTTTATATAAAGGAACTATACATGCTCTCTGCCAATCCCTAGGTACCTTCCCCTCTAATACATTTATTGAACAAAAGTACCAACCCCTCCAAAACTATATCCCCACTTGCTTTTAACATTTGTCATGATCCCATCAGTTCAAGCTGCTTTACAACTTTGTTCATCCCAGTGCCTCACACCCCTTCCCCATACTCACATTGGCTCTTCATTCCTAAAAGATGTTATATCTCCCTGGCCAATGCATGAAATTACTGCCTCCCTCTCTTAAGAACATAAGAACATAAGAATGGAGGAACACTGCAGAAGGCCTACTGGCCCATAGAAGGCAGGTCCTTATCAAAACCACCACTAATTCTCTGTACTCTAGAATTTACTCCTGTACTCTAAGAATTTACTCCTGTACTCTTCCACATTTAAGTTCTTCAAAATATTCTTGTCATTGTATGTATGGGCCTAAAAGTGAGAATACATAGTCCTAATGGGAAAAGGTTGCACTGATGTGGGCTATTGTATGTTATATCTAAATGTACCATTGTAGCTTTGCCTAAAACTGTTTTCTCAGAACCATTGTACAAATTAATGCTGTGTAAAATGTTATTTTTGAATAAAATTTCTTAGGCTCAAGCTACTAAAAATCTCTCTATATTTTGACAGATGCTATGCTGACTGAACTAATGAATGGCACTGAAGGAAGCAGTGGTGATCTTGGACCAGTTGGACCAAAAAGTTTACAGGTATAGGCCAAATTTTTGAAAAACCCTAAAGAACTTAAAAGGATTGTATGGGTACTTTTTACTAAGGACTTGTTAAAGAACTAAATTTTTATTAACAGATTAATGTAACTGGCACAAGTCTAAATTGGAAAAAAGGGATTAAAAATTGGGGCAAGTGTTAAATTTTTTAATTATATGGTGCTTATATATGTACTGTATATAGAATGCCCTTGGTAAACTGAAGCTTCAGAAAATCACAATCTAACCACTGCTTGTGACAAAGTAAAAAAAAAATTAAACATTTAACCTAATTAGAATAAGGGATATGATCATAACATAAGGAGTAACACTGCAGTAGGCCTGTTGGCCAATATTAGGCAGGTCCTTCACAAATCCCACCCACTAACAGAATAAATGCTACCCAAGCAATAAGCTTTGATAATTCTATTTACTCTTGTGCAAGTCCCACTCAAATCCAACCCTCACTTGTGTTTTATCCAACCTAAATTTGAAACTACCAAAGGTTTTAGCTTCGATAACCCTACTAGGCAGACTGTTCCACTCAACTACCCTATATCCTTTCTGAATCTAAACTTATTGAATTTGAATCCATTGTGGGTTCTCTTAAAGGGATATCCTCAAAACCTTGTATATATCCCCTTGTTAATACCCATCTTCCACTTTTACACTTGATCATGTCTTCCCTCATTTTTCGTCTTAAAAGTGAATCAAAATTAAGAGACTTCAATATTTCTTCATACGGAAGATTTATAATGCTATGTATTAATTTAGTTATTCTACGCTGAATGTTTTCTAACGAATTTATATCCATTTGTAATATGGGAGGGTGTGTGCCCCCTGTTTGCTTGCAGCAAGCTTTTCTGGAAGCCTCGTTCCTTTTTCAGTGTTTACTAAAATGTTTCAAATCTGCCTCCACCATCTTTACATAAAGACCATCAGCTATACACTAATGTATAAAGTTGTAATATAACTGCTCGACCGGGTTTTCTTTTGATATAAATCCCAAAATGTGTTTTTTAAAGGCAAAAGAGGAAAAGATAGGGAAAAAAAGTCAAAGGGGATGGTTGAAAATTTCATACAGAAATCCATTTAAATAAAAATAAAAAAATTTAAAATTTTGCCCAAAATATAGTGAAAAGTGTATTTTAAATGCAGTAAAAGCTAAAAGATTACAGGGTTTCTTTAAATACCAAATTGGCTTTGGTTAAGGGGAATTTAATTTCCATCTCCACCTTTAATCAAGGGAAACTTGCAGAATCACTGTCATGTTACAACACTAACCCCCAAGGTTACATTAGATTCCTTATTCTTTCTGTACTTTCAGTGTCAATTTTCTCCTCTCTTTTTACCTAAATTTCAATTTATTCTCCTGTCTAACTTGGGGTATTTTAAGACAGTTTAAATACACTTGTTCCTGCAGTTCTAAATCTCTGGCCTGTCCTCTTTTTCCCACCCTTTTCCTTCCCCTTTCCCAAAAATTATAGGTATGCTTCAGCTTTAAAACCCTTTAGGAGCATAACTTCCAAAAAAACCTAGCATAATTAGCTTATTTATAGTTTTTTAAAAATACCACAGGGGGTTGGGCCCTGCCCTAAAAATCCAGACCGGTTAACCAAAAAAGCCAACCTTCCTTTTTTTTTTTCCCCCCCTTTCCCCCCTTCCCCCCCAAAAAGTCGGGGAATCTCCCCCCAAGAACGGGAGAAAAACCCCAAAAAAAAAAGAAAAT